>JAOXNJ010242830.1:0-10520 GCA_028566655.1 Metis holothuriae | reverse complement strand
TGATCAAAGTAGTCACAACAGTTGGTAATAGTAGTTGCAACAATTGATCAAAGTAGTCGCAACAGTTGGTAATAGTATTCATAATAGTAGTCATAAAATTGTATAGTCATATAAGTAGTATAGTCCTATAAGAAGAATAGTTATAAAATGGGAGTGGATCCCATTTTACCTAGGTTACAAGTGGTTCTAGTCAAGTCCTCGTGTACAGCAAAAGTCATTGTTGTGGCTTGTATAGGCACTAAACTAGCTACTAATGAAAGTTGTCGAAGAAGTCCTTTTAGTCGAAACTATTTTAGTAGAAGTAGTAGTAGAAGAAGAAGAAGTAGTAGTAATAGTAGTGGCAATTGTAGTAGTAGTAGTAGTGGCAAGAATCGCTTTCACTGATCGGAAGCCGTGCACAAGCATTGTGAGTCGGTTGGAGTGGTTGAGTCATGCCGAGTTCACCCTCGTCATCTTAGACTTTAGTAGTCTCACAAAAAGCTTTAATCACCTTAGTCGTAGCAATTGAGGAGCCACTCGAATCTTCTTCAACCATTCAAAGTTGTCGCAACTTAGGACTACAAGTTCCAAAGCACTTCTCTGACTCACAATTGATTGTCTTTTGGAGCAAAAAACCAATTAATAAAAGTGATAGAACTTCTAATTTGAGTACATTGTATAGTACAAAGAGAGCAAATGAAACACTAAAAGTATCTTTTATCTTCGAATAAGTAAGTAATAGATGATGATCTCGATCTCTGACACGAGATGAGTCCATCTGCTCTGTAGCAAATTGGTGCCTAGTCGCAGAGACACGCAACAATCGACCATAAGATCTTTAAAAGAAATGCTACTTTTCACTGGCAATTTGACCAACTTCAGACTTCATTTTGCAAATAACGACTACTCTCATAACTGTACTTTCAGAGGGATTTTATGACTAACTGCTGCTATTAGGACTAACTTCAATTAGAGCTACTACTGCTACTACTTCAATTAAACTACTACTTCTACCTCTAGTTTCACTTCAATTACTCCTACTGCTACTACTACTTCAATTGCGAGTTACTACTTCAATTGCAACAAAATCTTCTGCTACTACATTTACTTCAATTTACTTTTACATACCGCCTTTTCGTCGCTGGTCACAACTCACAGGAAGACTTAATAACTGATTGTTATGGGTGTGTGACCAGCTGCGGTCTCGGGGAAGGCGCCTTGCTTTGAGCCCAGGAGAAATCGAGTGTGCGATCGACATCGGCCACGTGGTCGATCCATCGTGAAAGTCTCTCACTATTAAACAGCTGCACACATACAAAAAAAAAACATTTGACCCTCACACTTACTACTTCTTGCTAATAGGGCACTACTACATACATACTACATTCTTCTTTATTTCTTTTTTTTTAAGCTCTTTAAAAAGACACTTTTTTCTCTATCATGAATGACGTATAAAGAGTATAAAGAAGGGCCATGAAAAGAGGACAAGAGAAGAAAGATGACAAAGAGATCATCAAGAAGATCAGGAAGAGAAGAAGGATAACAATAACATATAGCTAGAGAAAAGGATTTAAGAAGATGCATCTAAGAAGAGAAGTAAAAAAAGGGGAAATTTGATGAAAGAATAAAAGGAAGAATAAAAAGAAGAAGAAGAAGTAAAGCAATAATACTATGATGATACAAATGGTGAGATTTGTTTGTTATTCTCTTGTTGTTGTGTGGCCCCAATCAGAGGTAATGGCGC
This sequence comes from Metis holothuriae, assembly GCA_028566655.1. Classification (NCBI taxonomy): domain Eukaryota; kingdom Metazoa; phylum Arthropoda; class Copepoda; order Harpacticoida; family Metidae; genus Metis; species Metis holothuriae. The sequence goes on along the minus strand of JAOXNJ010242830.1, from coordinate 8,797 downwards.
CCCAGGTGTCTCTATGAATGGATGGAGAAGTGACCTTTGTGGGCCCCCTTCGCTTTCTCCGACCCTCAACCAGGGGTCGCAAATAAGGTGGATTCACACCACAAACATTTACTACTTCTATCACTGACTTCTACTACTACTACTACTAATCTGATCTCATTGCTTGTGCTACATATGTTTTGGAGACACGCTTTGCTTTGCATGAGTCAGTCGTTTTTAGCACGATTTTTGCATCATTGCACAAAAATGCACCTACTACCTATGTAAGCCAAAAGGAGCGTGACAAGAGATGTACTTAGATTTATCTCATAGCTTCGTATACTATGTACAATATTTGCAAATTTCAATTTGTGCAAGTTATTATTATTATTGCACAAAAAAGATTCTTCTCATTTAGCACACAACAATTAATTACCTTAAATAATCTCAAAATTTTCGAAATATACGTCAAATATTAAGAGTTGTTTTTTTTTACAGCTAAAATTTACGTACATTCAACTAAAGAAAACTCAATTATCTCCCAGTAAAGAAAATAGAGAAGTTGATCGTAAAACCTCAAAATTTATTTACACTTGTAAAAAAAAGAGATTAAAATAGCAAAAAAAAGCAAAAAAGCAAAAAAATTAAGTACTATTCGTTTATATATGGGTTGGATTATGTTTTAGAAGTTGTTGGGGAGCCACGACTTGACCTGATTGCCTGAGGGCAACAAGGAGAAACGAAGGCCCCAGGCCAACACAACCTCACTCTTACCACACTACATAATACTACTTAAATACTGTATATACCATTTAGTAATACTATACTACTACAATACTGTAGTAATACTAGGTATATACTCTACAGTACTAGTAAAGTATTAATAGTGATGGGCCTGAGGGCGATTTTGGTCAGGTCAACGGGATTGTTGGCCGAAGGCGAGCACTTCTCCAATGCTCACGCAATCCCAATGAAACCACTCCTATTTTTCCTTTTTTTAAAATAAAATTCGCTTTATTTAACTACTTTTTATATATACAACTATTGTACTATTATTACTACATACTGTATGTTCTATTAGTACAGTACTTGTTATAACTGTTATTCCAATAAAGAGAGAAAGTAAGTGAGTACTTGGATTTGTGGTGAAAATAGGCCAGTCAGGTGGACTGTCGATTTTGCGGTCAATTCGATGTTTGTTTTTGTGACAAAAAGACTTAAAATGTTTTAGGGCATTGCCTCACACACACACACACACACACAAGCATTTTAAAAAAGTCAAAAAAGGATAAATTTGCACTAAACAAAAGAATTTTTTAGTATAGTCCAAAAATGTTTTCCAGCTAAAGAACTACAATTTTGTACTAATAATGATGTGGCTATAATAAGTTTTATCAAATATAGCAAGCAATAAAGAGGGAGAGTTCGACGCCACTACTGTATGTACTGTACAGTACATACTTTTAACCTTTGTACCGATGAAAAATGATGGGGGTCAATTTTAGGAGCTTAATGCAATAAATAAAAATTTTTCGTCTAGTCGAAATTCATAATATTTATATAGTACTTTTGATAAATAAATCATTTTTTGATCGATTTAGCGACGACGACGTGGGCGTATGTATTGTAGTGTGGACGACGCCCATCATCAGTGAGAGCTAATCGAATTACGGGACCGCAACAAAGACCACGACACAAAGACTTTTATGTCTACAATAAAGAACAACAATAAACAATAAATAAAAAAATAATAATACTTACTAAGGAGAAAACAACGACTACTTTAACAAAGACCATTAAAAAAGAGCATAGGTGCACTTGAACCATCAAAAATGCCACTAATAACAAGCACCAGATGACTACAAAACAGAAGAGCTGGCCGCACATGTCGTCTAGGTGGGTACACCATCAAATAGCACTAAACAAAAGTAGTTGTACTTAATGTAGTAGTAGAAGTAGCAGTAATAAGTGTAGTCGTAGAAGTAGTCGTAGACTTTGAAAAAGTAGTCGTAAAATCTCTTTTTGATGGAGTCCTTTTGCGAGCATCATCAATCCGATATTTGGCCGTTGTCCAAGTGGGAAAAAAAAAGGAAAAGTAGATGGTCGCTCCCATCTCTCTTTTTCTCACAGAAATCAAGGAGAGAGAGATTTTACTATGATGGCCTACTTTAAAGGAGAAAATGCATTTAAACGCATCAAACATCTCTCTTTATTCTCGAGTAATTTCTCAAAAACTTCATTAATATAAGAGCACTAAAATATTTACGTAAAACTCATTAATGAAAATAAGGACAAATTGATCCTTGGACAAAAGTTTTTTAGTGCAATTTTCAAGTTTTTTAGTTAATTTTTAAATAACATTCTTCTTAAGAGCACTTTACGTCTCTTAAAGTACATATAAAAATATACTCATAATGAATTATTACCTGTACACAATATGGAATACAAAGAATGTAGAAAAGAGTAAGTAGGGCAAAGAGGGCAAGGGAGGTGCTCAAAACGCTCATGCATGGCAATTTCGAGCACTCATGTATGTACACAAACTTTGTTATTGTGCTTATTTAGTAGATGTGTAGGATTTAGTGGTACACGTCATGCATAGACTTGTGCATCCCCAGGTCGGTCGAGATCGTCTGTCTCATCCATCATGGAAGAGAGAAAGAGAGAGAGAGAGGCTCCAAAAAAAGCAGCCACATACACAAGGTAAAAACCCTCTAAGTAATGTTAGGCAGCGTTTACACTTTAGGCAGTGCTCACACGGCAGGCAAAATGAATCCGATAAAAAATCGGAGACGGCTGGAAAAAAAACGGATAGCCGATTTTTTCGTACGGATTCCACCTTACGGACTTGACTTAAAAACGTATTTATTTTTACCTTACGGATATGAATGTAAGAAATTATTTGAGATGTAATAAAAAATTATTGGTATGCCAAGATAATGAGTATGGCTTGGACCAAACCTTTTTTTAAATTTTCTCATCACTTGATTTAAATTAATAAGAATGATCTTTTTATGCTTTGTTTTTGCTGAATACTAATGCTACCTATATCTAACATCCTTTTCATTCTTACATTAAACAAAGATGACTTATTATCCAAAAACAGCAATCTTTTTAGGTACTAGTACTTGCATAAAGAAGGAATGTGTGTGCTCGGGAAATTGGGAGTCTTGATGACTTGGGGCCTTGACAATCTATTAGTGGATTGTGCCAGCACTTTCCTTTGTGTGTGTGTTGAAATTGCCAGCAAGAAAGTGAATCTGCTCCGGCATCCGGAGCAGCTCATGCACATCCTGCAATCAAGGATGGATCCAAGACGGATCAGAACCGACTTGGGGTGATTGAGTGAATCCCAAAACAACTTTGGCTCTGGCTCGAGCAAAAAATAGTGCAGGGAACATGAGAAGAAAGAGTTCCAGGAACACGACCACCGACAAAAAGAAGACAATATTAGTGGAAGAAGAAGAAAAAAAGAATATATGAACACAGGTCAATGGAGCTGAGGAATGTCAACAAAACGTGAGATGGTGATAAGAAGAAAACAAGTCATAATCGGAGATTACAGAGTGGCCAAGAAAGAGATGGAGACAAGAAAAAAACAATGTTATAACCCATTACTCTAAGTAGATTGAATGACAGGGTGAACACTCTCTAATCAAGTGATGAAATAATCACGGGGGCCCCTTGACTTTTATGATGCAGGAGGAAGGAAAAAAGTCAAATAAGAAGTCAACTAATAAATGAGTTTAAAACAAACTTGAAAAAGAGTTTTAAAAGTTGTTTGGAACAATAAACATTTTTATCATTTAAAAAGTTGCTAAGTTCCTAGTTCTTTCCAGAGTTTCACTGGGACATTGTTAAGATTGTGGATAAGATGTTCGATAAGACTGAGCAAATAAGTCGTGGGTGCACGCGACGCCTAAGTCGGTCGACTCTGAACCGGTTTGCTTTCTAAAGCGATGCCACTCAAATTCACAACAAATACCAAATCTCATAATGAAAGTTACTAAGATAAAAAAAGATTCGTTTTTGATTGAACAATTATTACTGCTCTCACAATTAGTCGTGCACAAACACTCATTAAGAGGCTTAATTAGGTCTCTCAGACACCGAAGAAGAGCCCAAAAACATAAAAAAGAAGTTAAACTAAACTTAAAGTCTTTTTGGTAAGAAGTACCTATAAGAATTCTAAAATTATTTTGCTTTCTCTACGGGGCGGCAAAATTAATTGCAACTCCAATCAACCCCGTAGATGCGACGGCCATGCCAGTCACGAAAAAGTCATCAGGACAAACTCTTACATTACATACATACATTATGAAAGTATAGTACTTATGTAGGTATACCTATAGTAGTATTGTGTATAAGCACTTTTTTTTGAGACTTTTTTTACCTTCTAATGTAATCTTAGCACTACTTTTATAATCTTCCCCTAAATAGAAGTCTTAAGAAAAGGAAGAGAAAAATGACAAGTAGGACACCAGCTCCATGACTACTAAGCTTCTACTACTACTATTTATACTACTTCTACTACTACATCTACTACTTCTACTTCTACATCTATTACTTCTACATCTACTACTTTTACTTCTACATCTACTTTCGAATACTAGATGCACGTCTAGCTGGTTTTTGCAATTGGTACCTGGTGCACAATTAGAGCTTGCGGTGAATTTGGCACATAAAATGGGCCATTTGTCAAATGTCGAAACCCAATTGCACCACAAACATAGGTACGAGTACCTTTGACATTATACGAGTATGTACTACATGTACATAGTAATAATTGTTGTGTACAGCAAAATCATTATTTAATAATTAACCTTAACTTTTGTAGCACTTATATGGCAGCTGGCAAAGTGATTGTGGCATTGTGTGCAAATGTCTAAGTGGACAAAAAGGAAGGCATGATGGAAGATGGGCCATAACTCTTAGACATTCGTCCGAGGGACCAACGCCCACAACTCCTTTTGGGCATTCATCATACTTTATGAATAATAGTATTAATAGTATAATACTCGTATTATCTCTTTGGGTGGCCATAAATAAGCTCATTGTAGACACAAGTCCCATTAAAAGGAACTTTAGACAATCACTTAAAGAGGGGCGTGGCCAATTCTCCTTACTTAATTTAAAGTTATTACTGCACAATGTATGAACAATGTATGTGGGCGAGAAGTACAGAAGCACTTGAAGATTACAATAATGGCGGCAAAATAAATGATCAGAGACAATTAAATGGCCTTAAAAATGCATTATTTATATAAATTATCTGAAAATTGTCAAAAAAATGGATTTGTGTCAGTAGGTCAAATGCAGCTTTGAGTAGAGATTTCAACGGGTGGACCAATAATGAAATGATGTTTGTTGACTCAAAATAACAATTTCCTTGAGTCTTGGCCACCTCACAAGAATTAATAATTTAAAAAAATGTAAACAAAAAAGTCTATTTAAAAGTATTTTTTTCAAAATTAACACTTAATAAGCAAAAAAATTACACATTTAAAGAAAGAAAAACGAGTTCTTCAAATTTTAGACCTACCTGGTAGCCAGGGTTGAGAGAAATGGACCTAGGAAGAAGTTCAGCGCGAAGTCGCAGAGCCGAGAGCCAGAAGTCGCAAAAAGGTCCCTTAAAGTGGTAGTCGCAAAAAGTAGTCGCAAAAAGTAGTCGCAAAAAAGAAGTCGCAAAAAAGAAGTCGCAAAATCCGAGAGAGTAGTTGGATATCGGCTCCAATGAAGCCCTTCCTCCTGTCCTCGGATCCTTGTGGGAAGCCTTTAAGAAGATGAAGGATAGTGGCGACTAAAAAAAGTCTTTTTTTACCAAAAAAAGACCTTTTTTGGTATAGAAAAGACTTTGAAAAAAGACTTTGAAAAAAGACTTTAAAGTGCTCTTTTCTCTACTTTTTAGACTTTAGACTTAGGTGAGCGACTGACTACCTGGAGTGCGACTGACGAGGGACTGGAAAGAAAGTAAAAGCGAGAATTGTCTGGCCCACTGGCCGCCACGCCGGCCCGATCAGGAGAGAGAGTGGGCCTACACACACTTGGCTGCGCAACCATGTCCAACCACGTGGGGCCACGTGACCACAATCAAGAAAAGATTCTCCTCCACAGTGTAGTATACCAAAAATAGACGAATTTTCGGTAATAATAAGAAAAGCTGGATAAGTACAATTTGGCAATGGATTTTTGGGCAAAACTGATCATTTTGGGCTTTAAACTCATAATACAAGTGCTAGTTACTGAGAGGTTTCAGATTTCCTTGTACCTATCTTCGTAGTAGTGGTCGTTTGTCAAAGCACAGAGCAGGTAAAAGCTTTAGACCGAACCAAAAACTTGTCTGAAGAAGAATAAAATAAGTCCTCTATTGCATACTAAGTAAGTAAGTTATGTAGTAAGTAATGTAAGTAAAGTAATGTAAGTAAGTAATGTAAGTAAAGTATTGTTAAACATACAGTAAAAATGTTTGGTCAAGGTTTGACGGAATGGGAAGTGTCAATGAGAATTTGTGTGGCCAAAACATTTGGAGCCTCGATTTCACCCCCTGGCAGTTGTGAGTGTCGTGAAAGTGTCACTTGACCAACAGGAAAGACGGCAAAACCGGCTCCAGCCATGGAACGCACATCCTGAAACACACTATTAACCACATTTTATTAAACATTCTTATAACAAGACTTAAATAAGAAAAAAAAACATTCATTCATTGTTGCCTCATTATCTCATTAGGCCTTTCTTAATCACCCTAATCACGTTAATAACCTCTATTAATTCATTTATACCAATAAGTAGCTAGTATTACGTAATATGTAGGATATTGTAGGTATGTACTACTTATGAATACAGCAGTTAGAAGAAGTAAAATGTTTGTAGTATGTAGTAGAAGTCTGGCCACGAAGTCGTTGAAGACGCCCACTCACTCTCGTTAGTCTGGCCATTAGCAGTCGTTAATAAGCGGTAACAGTGGCAGCCAAACAGAAGTATGTAGTAGGAGCTGTAGTCATTAAAGCAGTAGAGGAAGCAATAGCAAAAGTAGAACTAGTAGTAGTAGTACACAGATGTAGAAGTAGTAAAAGTAGTAGTAGCAGTTATAGTAGTAGAACTAGTAGTAGTAGAAGTAGTTGTAATCAGGTAGAAGTAGTAGTAGTAAAAGTGGAAGTAGTAGTAGTAGTAGCAGTTATAGTAGTAGAAGTATCCGTAGTAGAAGTAGATTAAGTAGTAGAAGTAGTAGTAGCAGTAGAAGTAGTAGAAGAAGTATTTGTAAAAGTAGTAGTAGAAGTATGAGTAGTAGAAGTAGATTAAGTAGTAGAAGTAGTAGAAAAAGTATTTGTAAAAGTAGTAGTAGCAGTAGAAGTAGTAGTAGAAGTATGAGTAGTAGTTACTTAGTGGAAGTGTCTGATTAAAGAATGAATGGAGAGCCAGTGAGAGAGAGAGTGAGAGTATCGCTGGCACTTTCTGAATGGGGCCACATTTCATTGGCTCGTTTGGAATGCAGAGGTGATAACAAACAGCCAAGGAATGCTCTTTCCTAATGCCCTTTTTTCACAAGTATTAGCAGCTGGGCCTTAAAAGATCTTTTTCCTGGGAACAAATGCCAAACTTTAATGGATCGAGCTCAACTCACTAATCAAGGCTTTACCACGAATCCGATCGAGGTCAAAACAAATCAGCTGAGAATCGAAGTAAACCAAGTTGGCTCTACTTGATTGATTGATTGATTGATTGACATCATTACACAAGACTTTTGGAACCACGCTAATGAAATCTTCTTCGCATGAATATAGAGGGATCAGTGGCCAAATGTCCTTGTTTAAGCAGATAGAACTGCTTTTTCACTTTTTCAGAGCTAAGGATGGCTAATGAAGTTCTGCTTAAGTGAGTGATTGATTGATTAGTTGAGTGATTGATTGGAGATTGGATTCCGGTCACGTGGAGTTTCGACTGGAATGTCGCAGAGCCACTTTGGGTCGCCACGCCCCTTAGTCAGGGTCGAAAGAAAGAGAGAGTTTGAACAGACATTACTACGTACACAATAGTTATAAAAGTATGTAGGTACTAAATAGGCCAATAAAAAGTGTGCAGGAATGCGCTTCATTATTGGCCAAGTTGGCTGACTTGCACCACGTAAGTAGTACATAATAGGTACTTGTATAATGACATTTTCCTGTTAAAAATAATCTTTGTTACTTGTTAAAAGCTGAATTATTGCATTCGAGGATTCATTTTCGTTGATCCCTCTCTGAACCTCTAATTGGAGAGAGTCGAAGTTCCAGATTAAACAAGAATCAACATTTCTACTGTTCTCATTTTGTTCTTACTTTTATGATAATGCTTAATGTCAGTTCATCTGGAACTATCAAGTTTCTCCTGAGATCCACTGAATCTCTGCTTGACCATCGCAATTCCGCATTACATTACATTGCTCCTTGAGATTTAACTGTACTGTTTAACGAAAGTTTATTGTACAGTGAAATCCGGATAAAACGAACAAAAGATTATATACTGAAGAATGTACTAAAGGATGCTTTGTTCTCACGGTGATCTTTTCGTTCTTCTCGATTGATTGCGACAGTCGAAAGTCGCAGGAGCAATTCCTTCTCGATTTCGCCCCAGGCATGGAAAACGAACGTAATTTGGAAATTTAAGAAATGAAAATTAGCAAAAATATAATTTTCTGTAGAAATTTCTTTTTAATTTAAGATATTTTGTGCCAAAAAAGAATGAAAATTGGACTGAATTTTGAAAGTGAATGGAGAAAGAAAGAGAATTGGAGCAATGATCTTAAAAATTGATCAGAGCCAAATTCATTTCACTTTTGTAT
>JAOXNJ010242608.1:0-15306 GCA_028566655.1 Metis holothuriae | reverse complement strand
TACCAAGATGTCCGGCTGGCAATCTCTTCGGACATTAAAATCACACAGCTACGATTCGGCATGATAAATGAGTGATCATACATCAGCGTATTCCAATCTGTCTGCCATCGCTGAATGTTCAAAGAAGGCAGCAACGACCATTAAGGGTGTAGAACAGGTTAACCTGATGCGTGCTTGCCCTTTACAGGTCGACCGCTCTATTGTGTTAAGTGTGCAAACATCACCCCAATGCACAAACTGCCCTAGGCACGGTTTTAGCTTTGTAAGGACCCTTACTGAAAGTGCAGGTCAGGTATCTGCTGATCATGTCTGCGGTAAGCTAGGCTTGACTTTTCTAACACGCAATTATATACATGAATAGCTGTTCTTATATAAAGCTTGTTCATGATTAACTATTCATTATCAACGACTCCATGAGCACTAAAGAGATAGCACAATGGGACTACCATCAGGCAAAAATCAGGAACAACTCACTGGTATTTTGATGCTAAGTGCGGCCATTCTGGCGCTCGTCGCTTCCAACACGCCCTTGAATGGCTGGTACGAGGCCATCCTTGAAACGCGCATGAGCGTGCAGGTGGGCAACGCGGGCTTAGATAAACCCATATTGCTGTGGGTGAACGAAGGCCTGATGACCTTGTTTTTCTTTTTGGTGGGTCTTGAAATCAAAAAAGAGCTAAAAGTCGGCCTATTTGTCGACAAACTTCATCTCATCGCCCCACTGTCAGGCGCCGTCGGTGGCATCCTTGTTCCAGCAGCCATTTTTGCCATGTTTAATTGGGGTAACGCCGAAACCATTTCTGGCTGGGCGGTTCCTACTGCTACCGACATTGCCTTCGCAGTCGCAGCGGTGAGCATCTTCCGCGAGTATTTGCCCAGAGAATTGCGATTAATGTTACTGGCGATTGCCGTTATTGATGACCTTGCTGCGGTCATTCTGATCGCTATTTTCTATACCGTATCGCCCTCGGCCATTGCTTTGATGCTGGCAGGTCTCGCTGTTATCGGACAGTTTTTGTTGAACCGCAATAACGTGAATCGGCTTGCTCCCTATCTGGTCCTCGGTGCTTTGATGTGGCTTGCCGTCTTAAAAAGCGGTGTACATGCTACTCTCTCTGGCGTGGTGACCGCAATGATGATTCCTTACATCAAAAACGAAGATGGGCACATTCTCATTGAGTCAACAGAACATGGCATCAAACCTTGGGTAAATTTGCTTATTTTACCGATATTTGCTCTGGCCAATGCTGGGGTGTCACTGTTGGGTCTGTCTGTCAGTGATTGGACGGGTACTGTGACCTTGGGCATTGCTATGGGTCTATTTCTGGGAAAACCCATTGGCATTTTGTTCGGCTTATATTTGCCGGTCTTACTGCGCTTCGCGCAACTGCCTCCAACGTTGAGCTTTGGCAAGTTATTGGGCATGTCATGGTTATGCGGTATCGGCTTTACCATGAGTTTATTTATTGCTGGATTAGCCTACGAAAACACGGCTGACAGCTTTGTCCAAGATCGCCTCGGTATTTTAATGGGTTCATTTTTATCAGCCGCCATGGGACTTTTGCTGTTACACCTAAATGCCCGGAGAACCTCTCATGCAGAAACCAGTAGCTAAACGGCTGTTCGAAAGAAACCAGCGATGGCAGCGGCACTATCAACAACTGCCACAGAGTGCCAGAGATCAATTGGTTCAAGTGCAAGAACCGAAAGCGCTTTGGCTCGGCTGTGCCGATAGCCGCGTCAATCCTTCACACATACTCGACGCTGAACCCGGCGAGCTGCTGGTGCATCGTAATATGGGTAACGTATGCTGCGAGGAAGGCGCGCTTGGCACACTTGAATTTGGCGTCTCCCAGCTTGGCATCCGTACCCTTATTATTTGCGGTCATTACAACTGTGGGGCCGTACAAGCTTCTATGAACCTACCAAAACAGGCACTCAAAGACAGTCCCGCAGATGCCTGGGTGCGAAAGCATTTTGACCGCGTTCCCGCAAATACCTCCTGGGAAAGCGCTTGCCGATCACACACACTCAAGCAATACCGACAGCTTACTCAACACCCGCTATTGAACCGATTAAATACAGTATATGGACCATTGGATGTCTACGTTTTTATCTACAACATTCAAAACGGTCAGTTAGAGGCCATGGCTCAGCCACAAACAAAAACAGCATGCGCAACCCATACCTCCGATACAGAAAACCCTCACAAGTCCTTTCGCAGTCTAATGGCCTAATAATGCGGCTTTTTTAGTCACCTTGTGAAGGATTTTTAATGGCGTCAATTACTGCCTTTTGTGTTTAACAGGCGTAAACTGGGTTGAGTTCGTACAATTTTTTGCGATATTGTTGCTGGTGGAGGCCTTGTTTTATGTGTTTAATTCGCTGGGAGGCTGCACAAAAGCAGCAGCCACTTCAAAACCACTGGAATGGCTGCCGCGCAAACCAACGGCTATAGCACGCATCAACGACTATAGTGTAAATCAAGAGTTCTTTTTTAGATCTCTACACTTTCAATGACATTCAAGGAGAGACACGGAATGAAACGCCTGATTCTGGCCCTTGCTGTGGTATCCATCGCAGGCACAGTGGCTGCGCGCGGCAATGGCCCTGCCGGCTGTGGCTTGGGTACCGCAGTTGTTTTTAAACGCCCTTCCGCTTGGTGGCAACACGTACTCGCCGCCACCACTAATAACACCTCTGGTAACCAAACCTTTGGGATGACCTCTGGCACTTTGGGCTGCGAAAGCGCTCGTGGACCTTTAGCCGGTGTTCAATCTTTTATGGATGAGAATCTAGGTCAATTAGCGATTGAAACGGCCCAAGGCCAAGGTGAAACCTTAGATGCATTCAGCAGCCTTATTGGCATTGAAGCGGCAGACAAGGCCTATTTTAATCAAACCATGAAGGCTAATTTTAGTAAGGTCTTCAACGCTGAAACCACTTCTGGTGATGCCTATCAGGCGTTGACCGAAGTATTTGCACTGGATGAGAAACTGCAAAAATATCTGGGTTAATACTGAAAAGGCTTTAATGCGCCTACCGCTATACTGGAAAGGCCCATGTGCTGGGCCTTTGTCATATCATCTTCTCAGACTTTGCAACACAGGGGCATTTACCCACAGTACAAACGGTTCGCCGCAACCCCGACGCAAAAAAAAGTTACGTCAATCGTTCTTTGTTGTGCATTAGGCTTTGACTGTTATAACTTCCACTGTTAACTCCTTGCTCTGTGTGCGTTTAATATCGATCTCAACGATCAAAAGTCTTATCTGTGTGTACTACTTATGCGTGTTGAAAGCTGTCTAAAATATCCGACAAAAAGAACGGGGCGAGTGCTTAGCTGGCTGACTTTCTTTATCATCTTTTCCATCGACTTAAACGCTCAACCAAAACGCAGCCATAAGGACCCTTTCAACCATAACCACCCCGAACCAAACAGCCTAAGCACCCTAAAATCTAAAAAAGAAGACTGGTTGATGCCTATAGCTCAGCATCCGCAGTGGTTAGCTTTGCTGCATATGAGACCGCATTTACCCTTTAATCGTCTACTCAGTGAAGTGGATGACGCGGCGTTTTTTCTAAGCCCTGAAGGCAAGCACAACCCTCTCAAAGAACTAAAAGCAACACTCAAAGCCTTGCAACAACCACCCAATCAAATAGACCCAGATAAGAGTGCACATTGCCGTTTTCCTGCCAGACATCATTGGCTTAAACAGACTGTCCCTATTGAGATAGCGGCAACATTCAGCGAAACACCTTGTCCGACCTTTGAGGGTGTTTTTGAGCGTATACGGGGCAATCAATTAACGCTGGTGTTCCCAGCATCGCAGCTCAACAGTCCATCTTCCATGTTTGGACACACCCTGTTTCGGTTAGACCGACCTGATCGACACGACCTGCTCAATTTCAGCATTACCTTTGCCGCTTATACCGACCACAACGACAATGAGTTGTTATACAGTTTCAAGGGGCTGTTCGGCGGCTATCCTGGTTTTTTTTCGGTCGTGCCTTATCACCAAAAAGTGAAAGAATATTCACGAATGGAAAGTCGTGACGTCTGGGAATACCCGATTGACCTTCCGCAACAGGATATTGATCAGTTAATCAGACATGCGTGGGAACTCAACGAAATTCGTTTTGATTATTTTTTCTTTAATGAAAACTGCTCGTATCGATTATTAGCGCTTATGGATGCCGCCAATGCACAGTATAACCTCACCGCCAACTTTCGTTTTAAAGCCATTCCGTTGGATACCGTCAAAGCCTTTGCAGCGAATAACTTACTCAAAGCTGTCAAGTACCGTCCTTCTCATACAACGCACATTAAACACAGGTTGGCACAGTCAACTTCCGAACAAATACAATTAGCCAAACGCTGGGCCACGGCAAAGACTCCCTTATCTGCAAAGAGGATGGACTTTTTCAAGGAAAATGGTCACTCTGAAGTAAAGACACCGTTGGCTAGAGCACAAACACTGGATCTCGCCATCGCTTACAATCGCGAACTGGCCAGGCATCATGCAGCGCCTAACGCTTTATTAAGAGTTCGCGCGATGGATTTGCTATCGGCACGCAGTCAACTCAGCAGTGATAGCAGTTTTCCGCCAATTGTTGCACCCAGCGTCAGTGCCGATCAGGGCCATGCTTCTAACCGGCTTTATGTTGCATGGGGTCAAAGGTTAGCAACCCGTGCGACAAGCAACCTTGAGCCGTTCCTGGATGCAGAATTTCGGCTAGCTTACCATCACCTTATTGATCCTTTGGATGGCTATCAAGCAGGCTCTACCTTAGAAATGGGCCGCTTTCGATTCCGGTTAACCCCGCTGCAAGACCTCCAACTGCAAACGGCCAGCCTCATTAACATTGAATCACTCACTCCCCAAAATCCCATGATGCATCCTTGGTCATGGCGCATACAAACCGGCTTTGATCGGTTTTTGGCGCCGCGTTCAGCGATGTTTGCAACCGTCAATGGCGGTGGCGGCATTACTTGTCCCATAGGGACAACCGCCCTAGCTTATACGCTTTTTTCAGCAGATTTACGTGCATCACCTTTGTTTAAACGGCAGTATGGGTTGGGTATCGGTCCTGAAGCTGGCCTACTCCTAAGTCACTCGACTTATCGCTTGCATCTAAAATACGGCTATTTTATGGGTGTCAAAGACACAGAGTCCGACAGACAATCGGGACTGGTCCAGTTTACCCGCACCTTAACACCCAACTCACAGATAGGAATACAATGGCGTTATGAAGCATCCGGCCTTTACCAACACGACCATCATGAGGGCAGCATCGGCCTGTACGGGTATTTCTGACCGCCAGCTTTGGTTAAAGCTCAGTATCAACATCGGCACATTACTGCTGCTCAGCCTGTATCTCACCGGCTGCTCCAGTGCCACCCGCTTGGCCTTTGTGCCCATGCAGCCATTGATGCTTACGCCCGATGTACTTGGGTTAAAATGGGAGGCAGTCGAACACTTAAGCTTGGACCGCAAAACTCGACTCCACAGCTGGTGGCTCCCAGCCGCAACCGCAAACCCGAAAGGCAGTGTCTTGTTTTTACACGGCAACGCTGAAAACATCAGTACCCATATTCACAGCGTCAAATGGCTACCGCAAGCAGGCTATAACGTTTTTTTATTAGGTTATCGCGGTTTTGGTTTATCAGAAGGGAATCCCAAACTGCCCGACATTTTGCACGATGTCGCTTCCGCTGCGCGCTGGATATCCGTTCGCACCCCAGAACAACCTTTATACCTTTTGGGACAAAGCATGGGCGCTGCGTTAGCCGTTAACTTTGCAGCAACGTATAAACAAACCTTTGCCATCTCAGCGGTCGCGATTGATGCTTGCTTTCAAAGCTTGCCACGAATGGCTGCACGTTCTTTGACACACACGCCCTTAACCTGGATATTGGTCCCCATCGGCTGGGCCATTATGCCCAGTGAGTTTGATCCCGAGGACCGTATTGCGGCCATTAGCCCAATTCCCTTGATGTTGTTTCACAGTCCCAGCGACAGCGTCGTTCCCTATGAACAGGGCAAAGCGCTTTACCAACAAGCCCTTGAACCCAAAGATTGGTTTGACGCTCAAGGGAGTCATATCCAAACCTTTAACCAGGATAAAGCAAAAAAGGCTCTGATTGAATTCTTTAGTCACGTCGTCATCGACCGACACTAAAAAAAACAAGCCTACAACCGCACTCGACAGTCTGATCTTAGGCGCATCAACAAAACACCGAGTGTCTCATTATACGACAGCGGCCTCGTGGTCAGTCCGCGTTTTGCTGACGCCCGTGCAGCGCCACCTGCTTAGAAGCTGTAATAATCTGCCGGTGGGTTAATATCGACCGGGACATTGACTGTCTGGCAGCCTGCATTAGGATCACACACCCTTCCCATCGCAGAATAGACGCCCGCTCTTACTTGAATTGACGCGAGCATAATCGATGAAAACACGACCGTGATGAAGACGAATTTTTTCATTGTTGTAAGGCCTTTATTGAGTGATGTTCCAGCGGGGTTGCCTTTTTTATCTTGCCAGTATCCATTTGACTGATATCGGCTTCTGTCCTATTAACGGCTCCAAAGTAAATAGCTTCCAGTGACTGTATCAGCGGTGTATTTTTGGTGCGTTTAGCCAATGCCAGCGCCTCATCCATCTTTTTGAGTCCTTCATCCTGACTGCGATGCATGAACAGCGTCTGCCCCATACCCATGGTGTATTCAGCGATCAAGGTGTTTGCCATGAATTCATTTTTTACTCCTTGATGCTTGCTGGCAAACTCAATGGCTGTTTGAAATTCCGATAGAGCAAGGTCAGTGTTGCCAAGGGCCATTTCCACATAAGCCAATTGTCCATGTCGAAGTGCTGAGGCTTTTTCAAGCCCTTCTATCTGAATGGCCTCCATCAATAGCCCTTTAGCCTCTTCTAAGCGCTGACGTTGACGATTCGTATCCGTTATCTCGGTCGTTGCCATACGAAACTTAGCAACCGCAAGCTTCCCGATAACCGCCCCTGCGTTTTTTTGAAACCATAATGCATCGATAGTCTCTCTGTTGGCCAGCAGGTTCTGTAATGCCTGCTCGGCTCTGTGATCATCTCCAAGACGAAAGTAAACCGTGGCCAGCATATGCCTAAACTGAGGATTTTCGGGGTCTATTGCTAATCCCTTTTCGAGCAGGGAAATCGCAATCTGCTCTTCTTGATACCTCTCTGACAGACAGCCCGCCGTGAGAAACACCAAGGTTCGCCACTCTGCAACCGCGTAGTCATTTGGCGTTGCCCCGAGGATGCTGTCTTTTAACTCCGTTATACGCTTTTCGATGTACTGACAGGCCCTTGGCCATCTGCCGGTACTCTTCACCATCTCATAGGCGAGTGATAACTGTTCAGGATTGTACTGATGGGTTTTCGGAGACTCTACCGCGTTTTGGCTAATTTTGGTTATAACTTTGTTAGTTGAAACAGCGTTGTCTGAACGGTTAACACTCCTGGTCGGGCTGGCAGCCCGTTCAGGGCCGTCATCCTTGAGCGTGGCGAGCAGAAAAGCCGCCGCGACCAGTGCTGTTGCAAACCCGGTAACGACTTTGATGTTGTCCATAACGCGAAGAACTCCTTTGGCAAGCACACCGGAAAATCCTACCTAAGAGTGAAAGAGGGCGCCAAAGGTTCATTTAGAAATCCTCTTCATCTCATCTCTTATTTATTAGCCTGACGGACGCTGAGTGCGTTTTGACAGAATCCATCCATACCTGACAGCGCTGCACACCCAACGAAGGCTGTTTTTTTATTCTTTCATCAGACTCACTGCGTTTTTGAGCGGAGTCGACGTTTTGACAGTTAACACTTTGGAGTTGGCAGTCAAAATATCCTCTAGTGCTTGTTTGATATCGGCTTTCGTCAGCTGCTCTGCGGCTGCGGCCAGTTGCTCTCGCTGATCAAAAGGTTGTCGTTCGATTAATAAGCGCCAATAGCGCTGTCCTTTTTCAAATAAAGACTTAGGCTTTTCACGCAAATCGTTTATCAATCCCTCTTTATGCTTTTCAATACTCAGCTCGGGCATGTTTGCAAAGCTTTGTTGGTAATCGTTGATAAAAGCTTGAATACGGGCCTCTACCTCGGTTGCCGTCGCTCTGGGTGATTGGACTAAAAAATACAGCCCAGGATGTTGCATTAGCAGCATTGGCCTAGCTGACACGATATAGCCCCATTGCTCCTGAGTACGAACTTGCTCAAAGAAAACAGGCTCAATCATTCTGCCAAGCAAAGCCCAGGCGACACGTTGCTTCAAACGAGCACTGTCGATTGCTGTGGTCGGTTCAGGTGCTTGCTGGTAACGCAACACGACCGCATCCGAGTGATCGATCGACCACTCAATTTTCTCGTGATCGCTCAGAATATGTAAGTTTGGGCGCTCAATAGGCCCAGGCGACACCGCCAAGGTCTTGTGGATAAGATCAGCAATATTCAGAGCGTCTTTTTGGTCAAGATATCCTTGAGTTAATAAGGTAGCTTTTAGCCCTCGTAACCAGTCTTTTCGATAAGACTCTACATCGGTAATCGATAGCCTTTTCAGTGCGGCAATGAGCGTTGTTTCATCGTATTCATTAGGTAATAAGCGTTGCTCAAGTTTTTCAAAGGCTTGTCGATAAGGCCGCCTTTTGGCACTGTCTTCTAAGCTTTCAATCAGCCGCTGTTTGATGTCTTGAAACCGCTGCGCGGATAGCGGGGCAGCTTTTATCGCATTGAGCATGTGCTCCAGTAATAAGGGTGCTTTCGCAAAATACCCCTGTATTTTTATACCTAAACCGAGAGCATGACTTTCAATATTGCCATAGAGGCCTGCAACAGCGGCTTGGGCCAGAGGTTTGCTGATCGCTTCTTCCACTAAACGGCTAATCAAATACTGTTGTGCTAGTTGTTCTGGACTGACGTTAAGCGTTTCATCTTGAGCCAGCCTCACAAAAATATTGGCGCGCGGTGCTTTAAAACTCAGATCGGTTGCATGCCAATGATACACTGGGCTATTACTGAGTTGTTGTGGCTCTGCGTTTGCTGAAGTGTTGGTATTGATCGAATCCTTGTCATTATCCAAAACGGTCTTGTGAGACTGGGTGATAAAAGGATTAGGTTCCGGCAGCTCGACCCGCTCCCATAGAGGCGTATTCTTCCACAATTGACTGTTAGCGCGGGTTTCGCTGTAGGCCACTTGATACAGAGGTTCCTGCTGTTGACCCTGAACTTTTGGGCTGATCCATATTCGTATTAGGTTATCAGCGGACAGTTGCTGCAATAAAGACCGTATTCTTAACCGATCGATACCTCCATAAAAATAAGGCAAAGAAATGAGTTGGTTTAGATCGGGAAAGGTTTGCATTCTGTACGCAAGTGTGCCGACCAGTTCCACGGAAGGTTGACGACTGCGATAAGCAAAAGCCAATGCGGCCTGCTGCTGAAGTTCTTCGTAGCGCCAAGGTTCCAGCCCTTGGCTTTTGATGCGCTCGATCAGTGCAAAGATTTGTGCGGTAATTTCGTCACGGTGCGCCTCTCCCAAGGGTGTTAACTGCACTTCAACGCTGAAAAAGGCCCCTTTGCTAAGCGTAAAGGCTTGACCAGAGGATAACTCCAGTGCCCAACCTCGCTCTTTTAACGCCTCTTGCAGACTGCCAGGCCCTGCTTGATTCAGCAGATGTTCCACCCATGCCAAGGATTTTGAAGGGTGAGTACCGTAGGCTTCCGTTAAAGGAAACAACAGGGTCAATACTCTGCGCTGATCCAGAGGTTGGATTTCAATATCCAGGGGCAATTGATCAGCCGCAATCAAGGGGACTTGCACAGGTACCCTGGGTTCAAACGGCTGCTGAACTTCAAAGTCAAATGCCTCTGTCACCCATTGCTGTAGCTGTTCTAGCGGTTCTTTGGCAATCACCGCTAATGTCATCCGTTTGGGGTGGTAATAGCGGTGATACAAGTCAATGACGGCTTGTCTGAGTCGTTCAGGCTGATCGGCTTTTAAGCTGGAGCGATTGCCGGTTGAAAATTGCGTAAAGGGGTGCTCAGGGTTGAGTACACGCTTTAGAGTTGAATAAATTCGACGGCCATCATCTTTGAAAGAGGCGTGAAATTCTGAGTCGACAGCATTGACCTCACGCTCCACTAAATCGGTATTGAATAGGGGTTTGCTAAAAAAAGCCGAAAAGCGCTTGAGCGCTGGCTTAAAGTAATCAGGGTGAATGTCAAAATAATAATTGGTATTTTCATGAGCCGTGTAAGCATTATGAGAACCGCCGTGCTGACTGATAAATGCCATGTATTCACCTGGCTCTGGATAGGGCTCTGTACCCAAAAACAGCATATGTTCCAAAAAATGAGCCAGGCCAGGCCAATCTTCGGGATCTTGAAAATAGCCAATACCCACGTTTAACGCTGCCGCCGCTTTATCGATTTCCGGGTTACTGATCAACAGCGCTTGCAGGCCGTTTTGCAAGGTTACAAGCCGGTATTGATTGCTATCGTTAGGGCTTTGTTGAAATTCACCCGCTTTAAACAGGTCAGAGGTTGCTCTGTCTGGAATCGGTTGAAACTGAGTTCGCCATAGCGCCACTACGAATAGGGCCAATGCACAGGCAATAAAAAAAAGTTTATACTTGACACTCATAGCTCTTGATTCTTCTTAAAGTGTATTCTGTTTAAAATTAATGTGTCACTCTAGACTTTCACAAGCACGCTGAATTCCTTTAAGCCTTAGCTGTTCAGCGAAAAAAAGCACCCCAAAAGGAAATCCCGTCATTCCGTTTTGACCGCTTTGCATTTGGTTTTAAAAAAATGCTGCCATCAAACCCGTCGGAAAACAGTAGCGCTTGCCAAAAAATCAACCCGCGTTATCAGTTAGCAATGGGATTCAGCACCCTGTGCGCTAGCCGTTGTAACTGCTCCCGCGTCACACTCTCTGGGGCCTTGGCGATCAGAGACAGAGTCTCCTTGGCACCCCTTAATTCTGCTATCAGTAGTTGATTTTCCTGCTCAAAAGCCGCTTCGATGGCATCGTATGCCTCCTGCACCGCCTGTTTCGGATCTTGGCCCGCTTGGGCGTAGCTATTAAGCGCCTTTAGGCATGATTGAGCTATACGATGGAATCTTTGGGCTTTTTCTAACGACATCAGTTATACCGCCTTCTCTCGAGCTGTCTGTCTCAAACAGTCTACCGTAAAAAGAGCCTATGATGGCTTGGGATTCAAAAAGCGCCATTGTACCTGATTCAGTCCACTAATGGGAGAGAGGTGCGCACGGGAGGAGGTACTTTATTGATGGAATTTATCAAGATTGGACAGACACACCTGGTTGCGTCCACTGTGTTTGGCCTGGTACAGCGCCCGATCTGCTGCAACATAGAGATCCTTAAAGCCCGCATCGCTGCCCAGACTTGAGACGCCAATGCTGACGGTAAAGGGGATCAGTCGCCCATGGCTTTTGACCTGCAACCCCGCTATGGCCGTGCAAATGCGCTCGGCAACCTGCACTGCTTGATCCAAAGCAGTATCAGGCAGGCAGATAACACATTCATCACCGCCGAAACGGCCAATGATATCGACGGTTCTCAGTTGTTCACGGAGGACGTTTGCCAGTTTGACGATGACGTCATCACCCACGCCATGACCGTAGGTATCATTAATCTGTTTAAAACAATCAATGTCCAACATTAACAGGCATAAAGGGCCGCCGTTTCTGTGTACCCGCTGAATTTCGCGCTCTACCATTTGACTGAATTGGCGGCGATTGAACAGTTGGGTAAGCGGGTCTGTCGCTGCGAGTTGCTCCAACTTTTCTTGATGCTCACGTTCTCTTAGAGCAGCACGAATACGGGCAGCGAGCACGGTGTAACTGAAAGGCTTAACGACGTAATCATAAGCGCCAAGATCCAACCCCTGGGCGATCTGTTCATCCAATGCGTCTGCCGCGACCAAAATCACGGGAATACTTGCTGCTGTCTCAGAAGCTTTCAGCGTTTGCAGTACTTCCAAACCCGACTGATCGGGCATCATAACGTCAAGCAACAGGATATCGGGCGCTTGTGTTTCCACTAAGCCCAAGGCTCCTGCACTGGAACAGGCTTCAAGGACTCGGTAACCCTCATCTTTGAGGTTATAGATTAATAGCTTAGCGTTATCAGGCACATCATATACGACAAGCACTTTTGCTTGCTCATTCAAAACGTACCCTCCGTGAAACTCAGATCGCTGCCAATAGTATCCATTAACTATAGAGCAAAGCCTCTCATGCTTGAGTAAGCACCTTCTAAGAGGCTCTGTCGGCTGATCCCGAGGCATTTTCAATGTTAACCACATAAACCCTAGGCTCAGTACCGCTCAGACAGTAGCGCCATTGCACATTGAATTGCCATAACTTACAGCCATACACGCGGCCATCATTTGCGGTTTGGTAGGCGGGTCTCGGATCTTGCTGTAGGATCTCGATCAGTTGCTGCATGATCGTGCGCCACTGATTTGGTTCAGACTTTTTCAACTGAGCCGTGGCTGCATTGCTAAGCACTACTCGCAGTGTATTAGGGGCTTCTCTGGCAAGATCACAATTGGCTGAAGACAGTGCGTCGACGTAAGGCAAGTAGGGCTTGATATCCAAAACGGGGGTTTTGTCTAAAAAGTCTCCGCCTTGAACGATGAGCCAAGGTTTGCCTTTGCGTATTTCCACGGTGTTTAGTTTTACGACGGATAAACCTAAGCGATTCGCCCTAAACGGAGAGCGGGTCGCTAATACGCCTACTCGCTGATTACCCCCTAAACGAGGAGGCCTTACGGTTGCGCCGATATTTTGACCGCTTTCGGGTTTGCTAATGCCATGAAACACAAACTGAATCCACAAATGGCTGGTATTATCTAACCCTCTGATAGCGTCACTGGTGTCATATGGAGGCAGCAATTCTACTTCGGCCAGCACCGATGGCGCCAACAAAGGTTGTCTTGGAATAGCAAAGCGTTCCTTATAGCAGGTATGCACTGTTCCGATGGGCTTCAATACATAAGCGTCATCTGTGGCGCTTGAACTTAATTCAGACATAATGGTGTCTACTCAACTGGATTATTGGCTTACTGGGCGTTTCTTTAATCTCTGGGGTCTTCGACGACTCTCCTTGCTAGAGAGAGGTTAAAGATAGGCCATAGCGCGCAAGCCATCGTTAACGTTAGTGTGAAGGTACGTTAGATCTTGATAATGACAAATTCAAGGCAAAGCAATGCGTTATCAGCGCCCTAATCGTGTTGGCGTTGGTGCATCGGTGGTTGCGTCAGCACACTTTAATCCGCATCCTGAACAAAACCTAGATGAGGTTAAGAGTCGGGGGCGTTAATGCCCTACCAGAAACCGCTTAACTCGCTAACCGCAGCCGCATTGATGACCAACGGTTCAGCGCATCGTGCCCAAGGATAATACCCTGATCCAGATTTTCCTCACTGAGCACAATAATCGCGTTCAATATTTCATTGATACCACGACAACCCAAAGGGTTGCCCAGCGCTAACGTACCACCCAAACGATTGACTTGATCAGGCTTGAGGTCAAGCTGCTGTGCAATACGCATGATCTCAATCCCAAATTCAGTGCTGATTTCAATGTACGGTAAACTTTGGAAAGTATCGCGCGCGTACTGAATACAGTCCGTCAGCCAATGCATCAACGCATTCATGTTTGGATAAAACCGGATGTCTTCGATACTGGCTAAGGGCGTCAGTCCTACCCTATTTAAAAAAGCATCGCTGCACATCCATAGTAAGCTGGCACCATCGCCGAGGCGAGCTGTGTTAAGAGCAGTGATACTGCCTTGAACTGTGTAAGGCTCGGATGCAATCAAGCGAGCAGAGGTGATTGGCTCACTGAGGCTCTCATCCGCTTCAATCACCCAGCCTCCCTCGGCAACAATCGGACAAAGGCTGTCAAACCATAGAGCGTTTATTTGGGCTTGCAGCGCCCGCTGTGTCATATCGAGCATCAATTGATCCAAGTGGTCTCGATGCAATTTCAAAGAACGCCTGGTCGTTTCTAAAGAATCAAATTGTGATTGTCCCCCACGCTCACCGATGAATTGTTTAAGCAATGAGCAGCGATCCTGTTGCGATTGTTGGGGCCATGCAGAAGGCTGAGTCAAGGCCCCGCCCAGCCAATGGCTCACTGACTCTTGGCCACCGACCAATACGCTGTGGCACTGACCCGACAAGATGCTCGCCTCAGCGATCGCCATCGCTTCGAAAGCGGAAAGGGTGTCGGCTTGCACTAGGCCACTGCGCTTCACAGCGAGTCCTTGTGTTTTGTAAGGCGCCAGGTTGCGCTGACTAAAAGGCACTTTTTGCAATACTTGAGCAATCCAAAAGGCATCCACTTCAAACGGGAGACCTTGAAAACGCACCTGCATTTGTTCAACTAAGGTGTGCATGAGACCCTCTGCCGTTAAATCAGACAGACTGCCGCCAACAAGGCCTATCGGTGTTCTCAAGCCTTCTAATATCCAAGTTTTCATAGGTTTTCCAGGGGAGTACTGACACAAAAACTGCACCACTCCCGCCAACAAAATTGAGTGATGATTTACCTTAAATCAGTCTAGCTGCCCTAGTTGAAGGCTAACAGCATCTTCCTTTAAAACGGTCAAATGCAGACAGCTTCAAGTAAAATATCGGTTTGGCGTTCGGGTAACACTGCGGGAATGCAGTGCCGATCAAGAAGGTTCTGTTGCAACTTCAGTAATGAAGCCATTCAATCGACTCAAAAATAGAATAAAATGGCTAATTTTATTTCTCAAGTCAGCTCAATTACACAAAAAGACCAGATAGTTTGGGCGCTGCTCTATGCCTTACTGAACTTTGCAACAGAACCTTCTGGCGGTATTGCCAAAGCAAGCCGAAATCACAGCCGTTACAGATTTTTTTACCAAAGACCCTCGGCGACAGACGGAGGCTTCAGTAGCGCAGATAAGAACCAAAGTGCCCGCCATGTTTTGACGGCTGGTTCAGTTGATGAAGCTCAAGGGATCGCACTGTCATAGCCTGTGCAATCCCTTGGTTTCTGAGCGATCATTGCGCTCACATAGTTAACCTACCTGCACCGTTTTGGTTAATTATTGAGCGTTGCAACAAAGCCCCGCAGAACGGTCTCGGATGGGAGGCCAATGCGGCCTATTGCTCAAGTGTGTTGATTGTGAAGATCGGCATGAACTGGGTCGATCAGCTCTGGATAGTGGTCTAGCAAGGTAGAAAGCGGTTGCAGTTGCATGCCGGTCTCGTGTTGTGAAAATGT
>JAOXNJ010242607.1:15468-28093 GCA_028566655.1 Metis holothuriae | reverse complement strand
AGGTCAGGATTTTTGGCAAATATCTGGTCAAACAGGTGAGGGTGTAGGACATTGTAAACCGGTCCCACCAGGTTTTGTGGTCCTGACACCCTATCCCCTACAACATTAAACTGGTGTTGTCTGTAAATGTCATACACAGGACCTACAAGGTTTTGCAGGCCTGTGATGTGTTTTTCAATCTCGTTAAAGTGGTGTTCACGGTCAATGTCGTACACCGGTCCTTTCAATGCCTTCAGGTCTGCAATGTGTTTGTCAATCTGTGCAAAATGGTGATTTCTTTCAATAGTGAAAACTGGATGATTTAACTCCTGTGTATTGATGTAGGGAGCATTGTTTCCCTGAAAAAAGTGCTGATGTTCAACATCGTAGTTTGGTTTCTCAAGCGTCTTGACATTTTCCTTTTTTTCTGGAATTTCATGGCAACGATGATGTCTAATAATATCAAAGACTGGAGTGGTAAGTGATTTTAACTCCTGAATTTTTTTTTCAATTTCTGCAAAGTTGTGGTTTCTGTCAACATCATAGATTGGTTTGATGAGCTCTTTAATTGCACTGAGGCCTTTGCAAATCTCTTTGTAACTGTGGTGGTGCTCTGTATTATATACTGGGGCCACCATTATGTCTTGGGTGTGTACAATAGGTGAGGCTTGAGCAAAATTGTGCTTTCTTAGAACATCATACACAGGCCCTTTAAGATCCTTCAATTTGTGAACCATTTTTTCCATCTCCTTAAACTCATGATTGTTTTGTATTTCATATACTGGACCTGTCAAGCTTTTCACACTTTCCACAGCCTTTTTGATCTCATTGAAGCAATGGTCCCTTTGAACATTGTAGGCTGGGCCAACTAAGCCTTGTAATGCAACTACCTTTTCTTGGATCAAATTGCAATGATGCTCACGATCAATGTCATATATTGGACCTTTTAAATCTTTAAGGTCATTTATGATGTGTACCAAATCCTGGAAACGGTGATCCCGTTCAATGTCATAGACTGGACCAGTCAAATTTTTTAATGAGTTAACTATTGTTAAAGGTCCATTGTACTGATGTTGCTGTGCAACTGCATAGACTGGACTGCATAGACTCCTTAGTTCGTGGGCCATTTGTTGGATACCCTCAAAGCAATTTTTATACTCAACATCATAAACTGGGCCTTGCAGGTTTTTTAGCTTATGAACAAGACCTTTCATTGCCTCGAATTTGTGTGCTGAATCAACGTTGTAAATTGGAGCTACTAAGTTTTTAATTGTTTCGATCTCCTTTTGAATCTCATTAAATTTGTGCTCTCTATCTATCTTGTACACTGGTCCATTGAGGTTTTTCAGTGTTTCAACATGCTTTTCTATCTCATTGAAGCAATGGCTGTAATCAACAGGCTTGTAGACTGGTGCCACAAGCTCCTCCTTGGTTGGTACTGGCATGTTTTCTGGCTTGAAGCTGTGCTTGGATTCAACACTATACACAGGAGCTTGGAGGTTTGTAGGGGCTTCAGCAAGACTAGGGATTTCATTGAAGTTGTGAGAATGGTCAACCATGTAGACAGGACCTGTGAGATCCTTTAAATGGTCAATGTGCTTGGATATCTCATTGAAGTGATGCTTACTTTCAATGCTGTAAACAGGCGCATTAAGCTGCAGGGCAGATTGCACTCGATCAGCAATTTCATTGAATCTGTGCATTTGTTCCACATTGTATACTGGCCCTACCAAGTCAGGCAGGGTTTCAAGTCCTTTTGTGACAATATCAAAGACATGCTTTGACTCCACACCATAGACTGGCCCATGAAGCTCTCTTGCACTTTCCAGATGCTTTTCTATTTCATTAAAGTGGTGATTTGCATCCACTTTATAGACAGGGGCATTGAGTGGCTTGATACTCTCCATAGCCTTCTCAATTTCATTGAAGTGGTGTTGTTGCTCAACGTTGTACACGGGGCCAACCAGATCCTTGAGCTTCTCTATCTGCTTTCCCAAAGCGGCAAAGTGGTGGTTGTGTTCCACTGATTCATACACAGGACCAACAAGGTTTGAAAGCTCCACTCTCACAGGAGACTGATAGTCAAAATTGTGCTTGTTGTCAATCCTGTAAACTGGCCCCTGCAGGTTCTTAAGTGCTTCCACATGTCTTTCTACCTCTGCAAATTGGTGTTGGTGATCTGCATTGTACACGGGGCCAACCATGAGCTTAATGCTCTCTAAGCCCTTTGCAATCTCCTGGTATGCGTGATCATGAGGCACATTGTAAACTGGAGATGTCAAATTTTTAAGTGAATCAACGGCCTTTGCAATCTGCTCAAAGCAGTTGTTGTGGTCAATGTCGTACACAGGTCCCACAAGAGCCTTGAGCTTCTCTGCATGCTGGGAAATGCCCTCAAACTTGTTTGCATGATCGCAGGAGTAGATGGGTCCAACCAGATTTTTTAGACTCTCCACATGCTTTGACAGCTCTCCAAAATGATGTTGAGCACTCCCAATGTCGTATACAGGACCATGGAGCTCCTTCAGTCTCTCCACATGAGCTCCAACAATATTGAAAGCGTGCTTATTGTTGTCCACCACGTACACAGGTCCATTGAGGCTCTTGATGGAGGGCAAGTGTTCCTGAATTTCAGCAAAAAGGTGATCCCTATCGATTTTGTAGACCGGTCCATTGAGGTTGGAGATGCGATCCACATGTTTCATCACCTCATTGAAGTGATGCTGACTCTCCACACTGTACTTGGGGCCCACCAAGGGCCTCAATTTCTCCACGTCCTTGCTCAATTGAACAAAGTTGTGGTCCTTGGCCACATCATAAACTGGTCCTGTCAGTGCCTTGAGACTGTCTGCCTTGCTCAAGATCTCATTGAAGACATTGGCATGCTCCACATTGTACACAGGGCCCACAAGATCTTTCAGGGCCTCTGCATGCCTGCCAATCTCGTTGAATGTGTTATCATGAGCACAATCGTAGACAGGCCCAGTCAACTGCTTGATCTTGTCCACATTTCTCACAATCTGGGCGTAGTGGTGCTCTGGACTTCCAATGTCATAGACAGGTCCTTCCAGCTTGGTCAGTCTCTCTGCATGCTTCATTATTTCATTAAAATGATGCCCGCTATCAGTTGTCATGTAGATTGGAGCATTCATGCCCTGGTGATCAAGGGATGGATTGGCGCTTTGAATGTACACATGATCTCTGTCCACCTTGTACACTGGGCCAGTAAGAGCCGTGATTTTCTCTGAGGGATGCTTGTCATGCGTAAAGCCATGCTGACCGTTTTCCAAATAAACAGGAGATGTCAACGGCCTGATGTGTTCCAAGGACTTCTCGATCTCATTGAAGTGACTTCTGTGTTCCGTGTCATAAACTGGCCCAGTCAAGTTCTTCACGGTGTTGACTCGCTCCATGAGATTGTCAAAGTGATTGGCGTGCTCGCAGTCGTAAACAGGGCCCACCAGAGATCGCAATTTCTCGGCATGTCTTGCCAAATCGGAGAACTTGTGTTGTCTCTCGATCTCGTACACTGGCCCCGTCAAATTTTTCACACTGTCCATGGCCTTCATGATCTCATGGAAGTGGTGCTCCGGGGTCTCCAGATTGTAGACAGGATTGAAAAGAGGTCTCAAAATGGCTCCCTTCCTGCCCAAGTCACCAAAATGGTGTTTGTTGTCCTCGGTGAGGAGAATGGGGGCATTCATCCCTTGAAGTGAGTGCTGAAAACATGTGGCTGGACCATCAAAGGCGTGATCTCTCGATGCCATTTTGTAGACAGGTCCCCTTAGATCACTGTCTTTGAAATTCGTTGATTGTGGCTGCAAAAAGCCGTGGCTAGAGAGCACGTCGTACACAGGCCCCACCAGGGGCTTCAGACTTTCGACCTGCTTTGCAAGGTCAACAAAGACATTTTTGTGCAAGACGTCGTACACTGGCGCCTTCAGCTCCTTTATTTTCTGCGCATTTTTCAAAATCTCCGTGAACTGATGGTCGTGTTTGCAGTCATACACAGGAGAAATGAGATTTTTGAGTTTCTCGCCATGCCTCAGAATCTGATCGAATTTGTTCTGGTGATCGCAAGCATACACAGGTCCTGTCAGCGACTTTAGTGACTCAACATTAGCTGCCAATTGCTGATAGTGGTGATTGGGGTCCTCAATCTGATAAATTGGCCCCTCAAGTTTGCTCAGAGCAATGGTGGGTCTAGCTTTGTCCTCGAAGCTGTGTTTGGCATCTCCAAAGGTATAGATGGGTCCCTGGAGCTCCTTGATTCCCGGATATTTGGCCAGAATCTCAGCAAATTCATGTCCGTGCTTGGTGTCATAAACGGGCCCAGTGAGTGATTTTGGCAGATTCTGTTTATTGCCCAAGTCCTTGAAGCTATGACTACTCTCCACATTGTAGACGGGTCCCATCAGTCCCTTGATAGTCTCCATTTTGGCGTCAATCTCATTGAATTTGTTGCCATGGTCCACATCGTAAACGGGTCCATTCAGAGATTTTATGCTCTTCACCCTGTCGATGACGTCATCAAACAAGTGATTGTGCTCACAGGCATAGACGGGTCCCACGAGATTCTTCAGCTTCTCGGCCTGCTGGATGACATGTTGGAAGTGGTTGTCGTGCTCCACACTGTACACGGGTCCTGTCAGATTCCTGATGCTCTCCAGGCCCTTTTGCAGCTCGTTGAAGTGGTGCCTGGGGTCCTCCAGGACGTAAACAGGGCCCTCAAGCTTGCTCAGAGAGACCTTGGGACGATTGCCCTCAGTATAATTGTGCTTATTGTCCTCCAGAACGTAGACAGGGCCACTGAGATCGCGCAGAGCCAGAGCCTTGTCGGGGCACTCCGAGTATTGGTGCTGTCGATCAATCTTGAACACCGGCGAACAGAGTTGCTGCAACGAATCCACGTGCTTGAGAATCTCTCCAAAGTGGTGTCGGGGCTCAGTGGCGTATACGGGGCCCACGAGATTTTTGAGGGCCTCGGCACCCTTCGTGAGCTCGTTGAAGTGAGAATTTCGCTCAACATCGTAGACAGGTCCCTTCAGATCCTTGATTTTCTCGGCGCGCCGAATCACCTCCTGGAACTTGTTGTCATGCTCGCAGCCATAAACGGGGCCCACCAACTGCTTCAGCTTCTCTGTGTGCTTGATGATGTCCTGGAACTTGTTCTGGTGCTCCACATCGTACACCGGGCCCTGCAGAGTGCGCACACTCTCGATGTTCTTCATGATCTCGTTGAAGTGATGAATCCCATCCTCGAGTTTGTAAACAGGACCCTCCAGCTTGCTCTGGCCAATTGGTCTTCGACCCAAATCGCCGTAAGAGTGTTGCATGGGTCCAAAGTCGTAGATGGGTCCCACCAAGTTCTTGAGACCCGTTGCCTGTTGCGCAATCTCGTTAAATTGATTGCGATGCTCAGTCCTATAAATGGGCCCTGTCAGCGTCTTAAGGTCGCTGATGTGCTTCTCGATCTCGTTGAAGTGATTCTGGTGGTCGCACTCGTAAACTGGACCAGTCAAAGATTTCAATGTTTGCACATGTTTTGCAATCTCGTCGAACTTGTGGGATGCGTCGCCAATGTCGTAGACTGGTCCTTTTAAGTCCTTGAGTTGCTTCACGCGCTCGCCGATCTCATTGAACTTGTGCTCGCGCTCGATCTCGTAGACGGGGCCCTTCAACTCCTTTGCCTTCTGCAGCGCCTTCTCGATCTCGTTGAAGTTATGTCTGGCCTCAGTCCCCTCGTAAACGGGTGCATGCAGTTCCTTCAGCGCATCTGCGTGCTTGGCGATCTCGGAGAAACAGTGTTTGGCCTCAGGAATCTCGTAAATTGGGCCACTCAGAGTCTGCGCATGTCTCACCTTGGCGGCAATCTCGTTGAAGTTGTGACGATGCGCATCGGCGTCGTAGACGGGACCCACCAGATCTTTGAGCGAATTCACGCGATCGGCGATCTCGTTGAAGCTGTGCATCCGCTCCTCCATTCTGTAAACAGGTCCATTCAGCTCCTTCAATCGCTCTGCCTGACGCTCGATCTCGTTAAAGTGGTGCTTAGCCGCGTCGACATTGTAGACGGGTGTAGTGAGATTCTTCAGATCTTCCACCCTTTTAACAAACTCATTGAACTTATTGCTGTGCTCCGTGTCGTAAACGGGTCCCGTCATGGTTTTCAGGCTATCGACATGTTTCTCGATCTCGTTGAAATGATGCTTGGCATTCGCCTCGTCAATATAGACGGGCCCGCAGAGATTGCGCAAGGATTCGGCGTGTTTCTGAATCTCGGCGAATCTATGGCGATTCTCCTCACTATCCAAGTAAATGGGACCCTTCAAATCCTTCAGGTCGTTCACAATACGGGCTATCTCGCCGAAATGATGCTTTTCCTCCACATTGTAAACGGGTGCATTCATTACCTTGGATTTGAGGCCCTCCACCTGCTTCTGCACCTCCGAGAAGTTGTGTTTATTGTCGGCCAATTGATAGACGGGACCCGTCAAATCCCGCTTGAGTTCGTCCAGAGATTTGACCAATTCGTTGCAGTGATGCCGCGATTCCACCTCGTACTTGGGTCCCTGCAGCGACTTCAGCGACTCGAGTTTCTTCTCCACCTCGGCGAATTTGTGCGCACTCGGCCCGAAATTGTAGACGGGCGACGTGAGCGTCTTCTGCAGAGACTCCACGTTCTTCAGAATGCCGTCAAAGTGGTTCTTGCTCTCGACATCGTAGACGGGTCCCTTCAGGCTCTTCAGACTCTCCACGTGTTTGTCGATCTCGTTGAAATGGTGGGAGGTGTCGCCCAGGTCGTACTTGGGCCCTGCCAGCGATTTGACCTGGTCGATGTGCTTCAGAATGTGCTGGAAGTGGTGGTCGCGATTCACGTCGTAAATTGGCGAGTTCAGATTGGCCAACTTGTCCACGTGGCCCTGAATCTGCTCGAAGTGATTGCGGCCCTCCTCGCTGCTGAGGTAGACGGGACCCGTCAAATTCGACAGCTCGTTCGACACATTTTGGATCTGGTCATAGTGGTGTTGGTTCAGGACGTCGTAGACGGGTCCCAACAGCTCCCTCAGGGCCTGGGCCGGCGGGGCATCCGGCGAATAGCTGTGCTGAGCCATGTCGAAGTCGGCGTATTTCAAATCCGCCATGTTCAGCGCATGCGAAATGATCTCTCTGTAATGGTGATTGTGCAAAACGTCGTACACGGGGCCAATCATCCCGCCCAACTTCTCGGCCTTGGGGCCGCTGGGGTTGTAGAGGTGGTGATGGGCGTCGCCGTAGACGGGACCCGCCATTCCCGTCGGCGCCTGCACTCGCTCCGGCACGATGTTGAAGACGTTGTTGGAAGAGACGTCCTTGTAAACCGGGCCAGCCATGACCAGATTTCCCGGGATTTTCTCTCCACTGGGGTTATAGAGATTCTGAGCCTGCACATTGGCATAGGCAGGAGCAGCCATCACGAGCTGCCCTGGCACCTTTCCTGGGACGACTGCAAACACGTTCTTGCCGTCGGTCACATAAACGGGGCCACTCATTAGGTGGGGATTGTCTGCCTTGGTGCCCAAAGGGCCGTAATTGTGACTTTCGTTGACTCCGGGATACTTGGGTCCACTCATCTCCACCGGCCCACTCACCTTCTCACTCATGGGATTGTAGTTATTAGAAGATTGGACGCCGGCATAAACGGGTCCCGCCATCTGCACCTGACTCTCGGCCTTGGCCATGTCTGGCTGATACTGATTGGCGGCCAAAACATTGGGATAGACGGGTCCCGTCATCAAGGGCGCATTTTCGACCCTCTCACCACTGGGATTGTACATGTTGGAGTCGATTATCCCTGCGTACTTGGGCGCACTCATCACCAGCTGACCTGGGACCCTCTCTGTTTGCGGGTTGAACAGATTTTGGGCGTCCACATTGTTGTAGACGGGTCCCGCCATGACCAGGTTTCCCGCCACCCTTTCTCCCGCAATGTTGTACAGATTGTGGGCCTCCACGTTCCTGTAGGCAGGCGCTGTCATGGCAAGCTCGCCCTGACGTCTCTCCGGCACCATGGCATAAAGGTTGCTCTGGTCAACATTATGGTAGACCGGCGCCACCATGTCACTCTTGTTAGCAACTTTATCGGGCACAGGTCCGTAATGATGCGAATAATCGACATGGGGCAACTTGGGCCCCGTCATGGGGGCATCCTGGGCATTTTGCATTGTGGCAGGACTGTAGTTGTGACTGTGCTGAATCCCATCCACTCCTCTGTAATGAGGAGTCGCCATCACGGTCTCGGAGTCGATTTTAGGGCCTGCCATGGGAGTATACAGGTTGGCGGATTCCACTGGCAACTTGGGTCCAAACATCTGCAAATCGCTCTGCACCCTCTCCACCGAGGGCTGATACATGTTTCTCGCCTCCACGTCTCTGTAGACCGGCGCCGTTCTCGCCAGCTCGTTGTCCACCTTGTCCACGTGGGGAGCATAATGACTCTTGGAGTCCACGCCGTAGACGGGAGTCATCAGGCTCTTGAGGTCATGGGCATGCATGACGAGCTCCTCGAAGTGGTGATCCTTGGCCACGTCATAGATGGGCCCCTGCAAGTTCTTCAGCTCGTGGGCATGCAGCATCAAATATTGGAAGTGGTGGTTCCGGTCGGCATCGTAAACTGGGCCCTGCAAGTTCCGGATGGCCTCGGCATGCAGGACCACCTGTTTGAAGTGATGCAGGGCGTCAACATTGTAGATGGGGCCCACCAGATCCTTGGACAATTGTTTGGCCTGCTCAATCTTGTTGTCAATGTCGTACTCCGTGCCCATATAATTGTGAGTCGACATATCGTCCTTCTTCGCCTTCTTCTTCTTCTTCTTGGGACGAGACACAACTGGAGAAGGCTCGGCTGATGCGGCGCCGGGATACTCTCGCAATTGCTTCTTCGGACGCTCGGCATTCGACTTGACCCAAGGCAATTTGCTGCGGGGTTCCTCAGATTCCTCGGGATTCTCTGATGCCTTAGGGAACTCCTTCCTAGGAGCTTCTACTGGACTCGGTTTAGCATCAGCTGGCTGACTTCGTTTGCCATCAGGCTTGATTTCTGATGTCTCAGCTTCTGGTTTCATTGTCTTGTCTTCTGGTTTCATTGTCTTAGCTTCTGGTTTCATTGTTTGGTCTTCTGGTTTCATTGTCTTGTCTTCTGGTTTCATTGTCTTATCTTCTGGTTTCATTGCTTGTTTTTCTGGTTTCATTGTTTGATCTTCTGATTTCATTGTCTTATCTTCAGGTTTCATTGTTTCTTTGCTCTTGGGTTGAGCTGCTTCCATCTCCTTGTTCTCGGGTTTCAGCTGCTTCTGTGCTCCCTCATTACTTGCCTGGGGCACTGAAGTGTTCTCTGGTTTGGCTCCACTAAGATCAGGCTTGCTTTCAGCCCCCTTGGATGAATCCTCGACCTTCAATAAGGAGCGAACTTACCTTGTCAGCTCGACACAATCAATGTAATGAAATAGCAATTTCATTTCCCAAAAGTATTAGAAAGCTACTACAGTAGTTTATTTTGTGTTTGGGTTAAATTTTGACATGGTTTATGTGCTGTTTGGAGATGGTTTTTGGACTTTTTCTCGTAAAATTGACTGGGAATTCAGTGAAATCCTGCTTTCAAATGAACTAGTATGAAAAAAGTACAGTCGAATCTCGATTTTACGTATCTCGATTTTACGTACATTTCTCTGCCGACGGAATTTTATGTAGTAAAAGATCTCAATTTTACGTAGTTTGGGATTCTTGCCCTCATTATATGAATCTCGATTTTACGTACAAGTCTCTCAAGGTTTATTTAGTAACTTCAGAATGTTCTTATTTAGTAGTTTCACAAAATTAAAAACTTTCTAATCTAGAATGGCCTGAAACGTATTTTAAAAGTGTCTTTGTCGAGGCCACAATACTCTCGATTTTACGTAATATCTCGATTTTACGTACAAAAGGCTGCTGACCAAAAAGTACGTAAAATCGAGATTCGACTGTATTGCTTTGCTTTCCCAAATCACTAACTGTACCCGGCTTTTCCCTTAAATACGCCCATGGGCGAAGTTTTTGGGCTTCAGCTCCCTGTAAATTGTCTTTGTGTCATAAAAAATGTCGCCAATGCTCATATTTCAGGAAGAAACAAAATTTCAGCAGCATTCCAAAACAGCTCTTTTTCCAGAAAAAAATCGTTTGAGTTTGTTCCCATTCCAAAAACCACCTCCACACAATATGCCATGAATGGAAAATAAAACAAAATATAAAAGAAAAAGAAACAAAGAAAGAAACTTTTCTCCTACCTTGGTCGGTTTGTCATCATTATTATCGTCATTTTCATCGGCTTCTTTGTCAGCGTCCTCCTTCTCCTTCTGCTTCCTTCGCTCCATGTCATCCTTGAGGAACTGCTTGATGGAAGCCGGCAACGGCTCCTACAAAAAAAACGCAAAATAACTCTCAAAAAATTGAAAAAAAAAATTAAAGATATATCAAAATATTATCCAAAAAGCCTCCAAAAATTAATAAATAATCACCTGCTTTCTCTGCTGACCACCAGCTGCACCTCCACCACCACTGCTGCTGCTGCTACTGTACTGGAAGCTTCCCCCAGGTCGTTGCTGTGGTTTGGAGCCGCGACTACTGCTGTAGCTGACCTCGTAGCCGCCGCCATCGCCGAAATCGTCGTCGTCGTCGTCATCCTCGGACTCCTATCAAAAAGGAAGAGAAATAAAAGTTGAAGAGTGGGATGAGAGGAACAAATTTTGTGTAGTGACTTGCCTCGAATTCGTCGACCTCTACGTCATAGGTGACCTTGGTTCCGTCGGGCCTCGTCTCCGTGTAGGATCCGCCCTTGTCTCCTGTCCTGGCCAAAATGGCGTCCGTGTCCATGTCGTCGGAGTCGGAGTCGCCCGAGCGCTCCACGGTGCGCGTCGTGCGACGCGTACTCGACATTCCGCGTCTCCCTTGGGACCTGCGATCCTGAATTATTTCAAAAATTCCATCTTTAAGCCATTTTTAAGCCTAATTTCAGTAATATTTGTAAATTTCGATTAAAATGCGAGGGAATCACCACTAAAGGGAGTCAGAAGGGAGTGCAGAGGTCTCCTCAGAGAACCCTCCTCACGCCTTTCTCCTCTTCGTCTAACCCAACCAATTAACTGTTATTTGTAGTTAAAATTCCTTCTAAATCTATTAATGAATCTCTCTTTTTTGGTGATTATTTGTGAATTCGAAATCAAATGGGGGTTTTGGGCAAAGCACCTCGACTGGCGCCTCAACCGCGACTGCTTCGCCTCAAACTGCTTCTGGAAAAAGGGAACAGAGCCAAGAATTGACACGAGGTCACTTACATATACTCGCACAATACTTTGTACACACGCATTTAAAGTATTGGCCCGAGAATCGCTGAGAATGGCCAAGAATGTCGGAAAGAAGGCGGTGCGAGCCAAGTGGGACCGCGGTTATTGAGCGACCCAGCTGCGACCCCGAAGCAACAGACGCAGAAAGACTTTAGACAGAAAGTTGTTACCATGAAAGATTCGAGGACTTTTGTGTAGAAGACTTTAGTAGAAAGCTCTGGAAAGAGCCACTACTTACACTTGTTTATCACACCGAACTCTTACATATTAGAGTACATATGTAGCAGATCATTGGGGAATTTTGGCCTAAATTCTACCAATCTCTCAATCTTTTGTAATGGAGGATATTGACAAAAGGTGCTGTGATTAACAGTGGAATTTTTTTTTTAGAACAAATTGGACGAATTTTGCCCAATATTTGGCAAAATTTGAGAGACGCAATCAAGGAGGACAGAAATGCAGGTGACCTCATCGTTGTTATTGTCACTCCTTTACTAGCTACGACAAGAGAGGACGGGGAAAACCGGGGATGATATGAGATCAGCTGCCACAATAGAACTTGGCTGTACTAAAAGTAAGTATTATTGTAGTACGTATGTGTGCAATGCATTTAAAATGGCTTTAGTACTAGAAAAAGTGAGGAATTTGGACTGCCTTAGTGTTTCGTTCCCTTTGACAGTACGTAGTAGATAAGCAAGAAGGAAGAAGCTCTTTTGGCAATTGTGAGTGACGATTGATGAGCAAGGGGGGAAAGGAATAAATGTTTCACTGAATAAATATTCATTCATTTTGAGCAAAATGTTTTTATTGATTTTTTCTTTGTGATAGGTGTAGAATAAAGCTCTTTTTAAAGAATCTTTTACTAAAGGAACTTTGCCAAAATGTTTTGTTATGATCTGCGGCCCCAGTAAACAGATTATGCAATACGAATATAAAGGACAGAGTTTACTGTATTTCCAGGGCCAAATTTGCAAGGATAACGAAATTGGCTTTAATTTAAACTCTTTTTTTTTTTTAAATGAACCCTTAAAATTATTTGGTTTTCTTCTTTTATTTGGCTTCTGCAACACAATAAATTGTACATATAAGACAATTAGGTACGGGTTGGAATACAACACTTACAACAAAGTTGGAATTATTTAGTGTGCAATTAAGCGTTTTTTTCAAAGAAGCTCATGCAAAACATCGAGAATTACGTAACAATTGAACATCATTAGTGAAGTAAAGATGATTTTTGAGGACGGCAGAAAAACAAAAATGTTCGTGTCCAATCGAGACCCATCATTGGT
>JAOXNJ010242274.1:4675-15315 GCA_028566655.1 Metis holothuriae | reverse complement strand
GTTCCAAATTCTAAGCAGTGATGTGGCTTTATTTTATTACATAACATTCGTGTCACATTGCACAAACATTACAAACGAAGCATTACAGTTTATATTATTTTACTTTATTTTCAAGCATTTTATTATTTAATTTTTGTGTTGATTTCAAGGTATTCTTCGGAATTTGTTGGGTCATTCCTTGTCTTCTCCATTTCCGGTTCCGTTTTGCATCAAAGCAGATTTTTCATTTCTTGCAGTTCAACTTCTGATGAGTATGTAGTTTCATCGAGACAAGTGTGGAAGTGCTCATGAGAGCAATAACAGTGGGAAGGGCAGAAAGTGGTAAAAAGATGATAATTATGGAAAATCAAAATTTTATGCAATTCAAACATAGTTTCTTACACCTTTATTTAAAAGTATTTTGAAGGAAAGGCTAATAATTACTTAATTAGTACCTGGGAGGCTTGTTTTTTTTTTTCGTACTAGGAACATTCTTCATGCATTATCACGCAACCTCTCCTCAATCACTAATCTAAATGCTAAAACGGATCTCTATATAAGTTTACTGTTAGGTTAGGTTAGGTTTATTTAGCCATTATGAAAATGTTTTCGTCTGTTACAATATGTTTTTTTTCTACATTCAACGCATAAATTGCATAGATCAAATTGTCAGCAAATTCTCCTTAAAAATTGTTTTACCAAATTCGAACCAAAAACTTGATTGCTTTTGTCCAAATATGAAGAAAATGGGTTTTATTCAGAGCAGCTGCTCTCATTTCAGTAATAAGTGTTTGGTAAGAGCAGCTGTCTTTGATTGATTTAATTGGCCCAAATACGAGATTTGAGCCCTTCTTTCAATCACCTCATCACATTATATTGGTTTTTGTGAAATTAACAAAAATTTAAACAATTTATAAGTAGTTAATGGACCTTAATTGTCTGCTTTAATTAAGGCTTTTATTGCTTTCTCATAAAAGTTGGCTGCATTGAAGCAAAGATTACGTAATAAGACTAATAAGTTATTAATAAAACGATGTCTAATATATAATATATATAGTGAAGTCAGATAATAAATAAAATACGTATACATATAATGTGCTAGTAATGAGAATAAGTGAGTTAATCCGCTTAAAGAATTAGTCAGTATTATTGACATTACTCCAAATATTGTAGAAGTGATGAGTCACACTGATTGATTGATTGATTGATTGATTGGCTTGGAAATCGGTCTTATCGCAGTTGAGCAGACAGCTGTGGCTCAGATCAACAACGAACATTACTTAAAGTTGATCAGGAAGTGCATTAATGAAGACACAACTACAGTAAATAACTTAATACTATTTGCACGTTGTCAGTAATAAGTAAATAATATTGGAAAAGTAATTAATGACTTAATGACATTCATTATTTCCTTTTTGGTGTCTACAAAAAAGAGTTTTATTAATACTACAGTAAGAATATTTGGTTCACAATTGACAACTGTAAAACTTCTTTATTGTGACTTTTTCATTGTTTATTATTACTCTCTTTTCAAAATACTCAACAAATGCATTTTACAATTGTACATTTTACAAATATATGTACATACATTTACAACTGTAATTACGAATATATATATTTTAGAAATGTTTAATTACAAACATGTAAGAGCATACTTTTAACACATATGTAAAAGTCATTAACATGAAACAAATATTGTAGTTGGAAACAGCCAGTTTTTAGTACTATTACATAAGTAGTATTTATGTTAGTAAATTTATTCCTTGTTTTCTGAGTAACAACGAATTTTGTTGAGACATCATCAATAATGCAGCAGATGACGTACGAGCTGTTTCCATCACCTGTTGACTTCATTTTGGGCCCAAAAAAGCACTCGAAATCCATCCAACCGGATTCTCAGGCAATTTTGAACAAAGTAAGATAAGTTGGCAAAAGAAAGCAGAAGGAAAAGTCGAAGAGAAAAGAGGCAGTAAACAAGAAGGAGCAGAAGAAGATAATGGAAGTAATGAAGAAGTAGTCAAGAAAAAGCACGTTAATAGTAAAATTTAGAAGTAGAAGTCGCAAAAGCAAGAAAGTAGACTTTTAAAAGCAGTTAATAGACGTTGTTATAAGTACTA
This sequence comes from Metis holothuriae, assembly GCA_028566655.1. Classification (NCBI taxonomy): domain Eukaryota; kingdom Metazoa; phylum Arthropoda; class Copepoda; order Harpacticoida; family Metidae; genus Metis; species Metis holothuriae. The sequence goes on along the minus strand of JAOXNJ010242274.1, from coordinate 13,219 downwards.
CATTATATGTAGTAAGAACATTGGAGCTATTATGGGCCCATTATAGAAAGAGTTGTGGTCGACGTTGACGTGCTGCTCTGGGTTCGTCAGTGACGTGACGAGACGCAGGTGGACAGACACAAATCGCCCTGGACAAGAACACCTTAACACTACATAAATAGTACAACATTTACTAGAGGATTCATTACAAAAGAGCATTTAATAAAAGTCGAAAATAAGGTAAACTTTGGGTGTTTTTCGGTGTTTTTGGGGCTGGACGCTGACACGTGGGAGTGGATCCATGCCTCTTTGAAGACACAGCCACTCCTGAAACGTGGCAGAGACGGCCAGAGTCGAGGGAAACTTGATAAATGACCGATAACAAGTGCAATAACAAATTACGTACATACATTAACAACAATGTTATTTAGAACTAGAACATAAATAGAGAAACATTTGGTAAAAGATTTGTTATAAAAGTCAGGTTACATTACAAAAGTATGAGAGCATTTGGCTTAAAAGCAAATGCAGCAAAGAGACAAGCAAAGATGTTCCTCACATTATCTCTTTAGAGATTAATGGCCTGATTAACATCAAACAGTAAATGCCTGAAAGTAAACAAGATTCATGTACATATGTAGACCACAAGTGTTTCTATTCAGAGCTTCTACTATGTACGAGTATGTCTACTTTTAAGTAGACCTAATATTTCTTGTAGACATATCGTCGTAGGTCATTTGTCGTAGACCGATTGTCGTAGACCAATTGCTGTAGACCAATTGTTGGAGTGAGCAACAGGTGAGAGTCCGTTGGTCGGTCTGTGATGAGAAGCACGCATGCGAGCACACGAACAGTGCAGGAAGTCCGCCCAGTAACAGCATTCAGCCAAAAGAAGTGCATCCAATCACCATTACCATAATAATGCTACTATAAAAGCTACTACATACTAATGCAAGTATACAACTACTATTAAAACGACTAAGAGTGCTACTACTGCTATTTCTACCACTACGAAAAGTGCTACTTTGCTACAGAAACTACAAGTACAAGTACTGCAGGAACTACTTCTTCCAATTACCATTATTGCTACAACTACTACTACTACTTGCTACTACATACTACTACTCCTACTACACATGGACATTGTATGTACTGCACGTGGGTGGTTGAGGCCCAAGTGATCCAGGCCGGCCCAGACAGACACTTGGGTTGGCCGTACATCAACAACGGCCACAAGTGGCTGGCTAACTTTGAGTCTGTTTGGCTGCGACAAAGACACAACAACAAAGAAGTCTCTTGGCTCTACCTTCACATAAATGGAACTATACCACTACCTATTTATGAATTTATGAAATACCATAGTCTTTATTGTATTATACTACTTTATTAGGGCTTCCAACTACTTCTTTTTTAGAGCTTCATCATCTATGTACTTCTACTAATCTAAGACTAAATCATCTACTTTTTAAGACCTTTTTTATAGAAAACTTCTTAGAAGCACAATATAAGTACTATACGAATCGCCTCTACTTCTACGTAGCATTAGTAACAAGCAACACGTCATTATTGCTATTAGTGCCAGCTCCTTCCATGATCAAGGCCAGTATACTTCCAACATGTGTACTGAAAATAGAAGGTATGTAGTACTAGTGTACTTCCAAAATAACGACTACCAGGTGGGTGGGCAGAGCCACTTGAGACTACCTGGAGCCACCAAAGCCAGTCACGTGCACCTAATAAAGCTGCTGAAGTGCAAATTCTGGATTGCAGGCAATAATCGAATTAGTAGAGAAAGACAATTAATCAATACATCAATTGGTCTTGCTCAAATGACTTCATTAGTTGTCTAGTGATCGGTTTCGATCCACCTCTAACATTAATAACTTGGTCTCGATCCACCTCTACTAATCATCACATCTATCTCTAACTCTACTTAAGCTAGTAATGTCTCTCAAGTTCTCACTTTTACTTTACTGAGAGTCTTAACAAAGGGTTCTTATTGACCTGACAACATTCTCAAATTCTCATATTGTCTGCTAAAGAGAACCTACCTACTTCCTGTTCAATAGTAAAAAGACAGTAAAAAGGGGAATTTTTGATAGCACATTATTATTCAAAATGGGTTAAGGTCTGTCTTCTTTTAAGTGTCTTAGAGCCCAATTGACAGACATGAAGTGGTTATTCATTTCCATTTTGGTTGGGTCCTTTCTTTTTGGGGGGGCCAGAGAGAAATGGGCTGGATGCGTGACACAATTTGGAATGGTCAGAACATTTGCAAGCGAAATGAGAGCACGTTGCTCAAAGCACATTAGGGATGGTGCGAGACCCATAAATTCTCACTTCTCCCACATATGATCTCCCATTATATTATAGTACCTTAAAAAGTGGGAAACATTCTCTCTTATAACATTTTATCATACGTGTAGTAAACTTCTGCTTTAAGGGCACAATAAAACTACATAAGAATTATATAATAAATATGTCATAGCTAGAAGTCTATGTAAATGACTTGTATGGCTCCAAATTTGACAATGATCAGACAATCTCTCCCTCTATTTTACCTTCTAGTTATGGAGCAGTAAATAGAGATTGACTAGACATCCCTGATTCAGGGCAGCTCCATCTCTTCATGCATGAAATTAGGCTTTTTTTAGGAACCTACTTATACTTAAAAGCATACAAAATATTTTTATACTAAATTTCCGTTAGAACTAACAGTTGTTCAACGTTTTCTGACTTCTTTTGTGGCTCAGGTGAAGCACAAAAAAAGCACAAAAAAAGGCAAGAATAAAAGGAATCTCCCTGTATGAGAAGACTTTTTAGCTCAAGTTTGACTTAAAAAGTCAAAATTATATATAATGGACACAAAAAACAAAAAAAAAGTTTATTACTAAATCTTTTTGCAATGTTGGTCCGTGTGGCTCGGGACGCTGACGGGGCTCTCTTGGTCGGGGTAGGAAGCGTTGTTGATGTGGAGGAGGTGGGACGAGTTATGCACTTGCACAGATGCCCTGCAATCATTAGCAGAGCACCTGATAAAGTACAAAACACGGCGCACCCACTATTTCTTCTTCTTTTTTCCTGGCCACAATCGAAGATGTACAGGGTCCACATTTGTCTGGAAGAAAGAGAACACTTATTTAAAGTCAAATTATCCCAACATAATGACAACAAAATACATGTTTGTTCCTCATTAAATGGCAACTCTTCATGTCTTTTAGAGTGCCAGCTGATATAAACAAAAGATAATTTCCACAAGTGCTGAGACAATTGCAACTGTCGTCCTATTCCATTAGTGTTTTTTGGCCATAAATAAGGTGAAAATAGAGGTGCTTTTTATTACAAGGTCCTTTTGGCAAGCAATAAATGGCATTTACAGGGTGCTCCATCTATTTTATTGTAGTAGAAATGTCACATTAGTAAAGAGGTGATTTTCGTGTACGATTAATGGACATGTCGTTTATGTCGTTAACATGTTTTGCGTGCACAAGGATGCAGAAAACACTTGTGACCAAAAATGGACAAGTCGTCCACAACTGTGGAGAAAAGCAAATACCTAAGGTAGGTACGAAATCCGGTTAGTAACAACGATTGATTGATTGATTGATTGCTAAACCAATCAATCAATCGAGTCGACCTGATTTCATCAGCTGTCACTGTTGCACACGTGGCAAATGAGTCAGAATAGGTAGAGTTCATCCAGAACATTCCTTTGACGTCATCCCAAAAGGAGACTACACAAAGTTCTGACGTCAGACACAAATTTGAGTGTACGACCCTGTATACAACTTTGATAATACATAATGATTACTACTGACTAATGTAAGTAAATGTGTTTTATCTATCTTTTTTCAAGAGAATAATGGGATCGACGTCGGTGAGGTCAACTCGACATTCCAATCGATGTGGAACAAATTCTCCATGTTCTCCTTTTAATTCAATCAAACTTTACTTCAAACAAAATGTGCAGTAATAAAGTTTAAAATATTTAGTGAACAGAGCAAAACACGTTTAGTGGATCCATTCATTGATCTGATTGGATCGAAGGCAAAAAGTCACCAAGAATTCAGACAATTCGCTTCATCCATTTCTCTTTCTTTATCTATTAACCGCATTTTCCCTTCTAATTTAGAAGTAATAATTAAGCATTAAAAATAAAAATCATTAAGAAAAAAATATTGAGATAAATAATTTTGACTTTTTTCAATAAAATTGACTCTTTTGGTTAAGAAAATATGTGCAAAAATTTCGAAATTCATCGCAAACTTTTACTTAAAAATATTTTAAAAAAAGAGAAAGAAAGATATTAAGGCCATTTTGCACCTTAAAACTGCATTCACCCAAGAATTTCGAGTAGAAGTGTGGAGGAATTTATTGCTTCAGGTGAAGAAGGCAGTAAAAAAAAGGAGAGTTAATGAAACCGAGTGCATCCGCGATTCGCAGAAAAATTGGCAATCATCGCCAAAACAAGATAACAACGATCATGTTAAGGCAAGAATTTACGACGCTCTAAATGTTGCGAAAAATTCTCTTTTATTACCACAAACATCTTGCATTACGATTAAATACTAGTAAATAGTAATTGTAATGCTCTTTTTATGTACCTTGTACCTACGGTATGATTTAAAAGGGGTCAATTAAATCAGAAAAAGCAATCAATCAAGTAATTAATTAATCAATTAATGGCGGTGATCTCTGGACCCTGGAGGGCGTGGCTCAACATTCTTGTAATAAATAAGTTGTACCTATGTACTGTTTGATTCTTGACCTTTGGTTTCTTATCGACTGGCAACAGCTCAAAAATCGATCGATCACGTCGAACTCACGTGTAAAAGTCACTAAATAACTTAGGTAATTCCATCACTTTACATATGTACTCGTACATTGACTGCTTTTTTTGCAATTTAGGTGGTGCAATTTGGACATTTGCTCCTTTGCTCATTTGCAAAGAAGAAAAAAAGAGCAAAGAATTAATTAAGAAATGTAATTAAGAAAAAAAGTTATTAAGAAGTGTTACTAAATTCTTTCAAATGTCTGTGGCAATTAAGCCGAAATGTTGTATGTACTTACTTGGTGATTTGCAAAATTGTGCACACAATTGTAATCGGATCCGTTCAATTTCGCTGCAGCGATCGAGGTCAGTCGAAACTCATCACATCCATCATGCTAAACTCTAATAAGCCTCATGTATGTACAGTGTTTAATACTATAGGGATTTTGCTAAAAGTCATCCCTAATTTCAGTTCCAGCTTCAATAGCAACATTAATCGATTTCTCAGGCAATCGTTTAAAATCGGTTCTAAGATTTTGATTTAAAACAAAAGGCTTGATAAATAGTACCAAAAAAAAAGAGAACAATTATCCAAAAAAAAGGACTGTAAAAAGTGGCTAGAAAGAATTGCAAAATGTAGCCAATAAGGATTGCAAAAAATCGTTCAGAAAAAAAGATTTGCAAAAAAGATCAAAAAAATTTGCAGATGATTAGCAAAAATTGTCTAAAAGAAAAAGAATTGCGACTATTTATCAAATGACAAAATGCAGAAATTATTTGAAAAAGAAAGGAATTGCAAAAGTGTCTAAAAAAGGGATTTTAAAATTTTCTCTCAAAAATTGCAATCATTCTTACCATATTATGCGACAATATTTTGCGAAAACATATTGAAAAAAAATCTTTTTAAAACCTCACAAATTAAAATTGAAATTCATGTAGCAAGTAACATTTAGCAATAATTCTAGTACAAGACTCGGCGTTTATTAGGGAGTGCGAATGCATATGAAGTGTGGAAAGGTCGCAGAGAGTTTTTGAAAGGGCGCCACGTCATCCGAGAAATGCATGCATTCATGCTCGCATTCATGCCGAAAACAAAGAAAGAAAAGCTTTTATTTCGACACAAACAATAAATGAAAAATATTCTTGCTTTTTTTAACAACTTATTTTAAAAATTTACGAAAAATGGGAGAAAAAAGGTCAAAAAATTATGAAAAATAAGAACAAATTTTTATTCTCATCTTTTGAATTGTTAGCTCAATTTTTTTATAAATTAAATTTATATAATTTGCGTTATCATTATCGAAATTGAATTCACCCCTTTTTTAAATACATAACTCTTATTTGTTAATAACATTTTTTGCAATTTTTGGAAAAAAACCTTGCAAATAACCTTTAAAAGAGCGATTTCAGGTAATAATGCAAAAAAAAGCTCTGCATTCTAGCTAATTGCCTCAAAATTTGCAACAATGTGCAAATATTAAAAGATACGTGAAAGTACAGAAAGTAGAGATAAATTGTGCAAAATTTGGAGATACCAAAAAAAAGAAGTCAAAAATTTCTGAAAAAATCAGAAAAAGAAGCCAAAAAACCGAAAAAGTATCAAAAGAAAGATTGAAATATACTCGTAATAACAATTTAAAATGAACATAAAATTAAATTAAATCAAAAATTCAAACAAATACTACATAAAAACACAAAGTAATTTAATAATTGCACAATGTGATGCCAAAACAAAAACCTAATCTCTGTAAAGTTACATCTGACTCAAACTCTTCTGAAATTACCACGTAGCGAAACAAGAATGGACGTGAATAAAACCAAAAAAAAGACTTAAAAAAAAAAAGACTATTAAAAAAATTTAAAAAAGTGACTAAACAAAGAAAAACATCTTGAGAGAAGAAATCACTAAATAACATAATAAAACTTAATCCATCAATCAATCAATGAATCACCTTGGGTTCAGATGTTGATGGCTCGGATGTCGCGGACCGACTGGACGGAGTTCTCGGTCGAGCAGCAGCAGCGCCTTTGGCAACAGCACAATGTGTATACACGTTGTGTATATACACGTGGGCGTAGGCATGAATGGGCTTGAGGTCACTGTACAGTAGGGCCTGGGAACTGACCAACCTCTACACACATTTCCAAAATTCTACATAATTTTGTGTACACACCAAGAGGGCCTGAGGCTCGATCACTCTGGCTTTCTTTTCCAGGCCCCAATTGCATTCGTACAGTAGGTGGTCTAGCAAAAAAATGGACTGCGCATGCGCAAAACTCTCTTACTATGTACCTACCTACCTATATTGTGTAAATGCTCCGAGATTCTCCAGTACTTTCTATTTAATACGGCTCTTCTAAAAAATGCTCATGAGTGTGCTGTAAAAAGAGTGTCTAGAGTAAAGAAACATTCTGTATGTACTAGTAGTATTAGTGTTGTGTCTTCCTGTCGGTCCCGTTCGCTAGAGTGAGGCCAGGCTCTCTCTGTCTGTGTCCAGCCTAAGGTATGCGCAACAGGGTTATTCCGAAAATCTAGCAGGAAATTTCTCATCTCAAAGACAAAAAAAAACATTGATTTTGGGGTGGAAATAAAAGATATTTTTTTTCTTCAAACATTTATCTCCAAAATTTTTATCTTTTTCGACCTTTTTCCCAAAATCATTTTGAATACTTTCCACAAGCTCTTAACGTGTCCTCGTTTATGGATATGAGAAGAATATGTACATTTCTTCTCATAGGCAGTATACAAAACTACACATATGTGTAATAATAATAAATTTTCTTTTTTTTAAGTTATGTAGTGTGTTGGTGGCGAATTTTCAGGATGTTCGTGTAAGTGTGTCGCCCACACTTAACCACGTGGCCAGCTAGCTTAGCTGGCCAATGTTGTTGTCGCCAGGAAGATAGCTCGAGTTCATTCCCCTCTGTCGGTCTGGCGGTCGCTGCCCCCTCTCAATGACCAATGCATTGTCCACTCTGTCTGGGCCTCCAGACATCCAACTAATCTAAACTCCACTGTGGGAAGTGGGTCACTTTAGATGAACATCTTATTAAAAAAGACTAAATTGTACATATATTGTTTCATAGCTCACCTTTTAGTTTCTGCGGGGTTCGAATTGTGGGCTTCAATGAAGGCAATTGGAATGCCAGAAGGAACTTGTTTCAGCACTTTGTACCTACAGACATTTTAGGTTGTGTAGGGCTAAAGAGTTCTTTTTAGGTAGTACATACTCGTAGGTATTTGTGATGCGAGCAAAGCCGAGCATCCCTTGGCAATGCCAACTTCTTCACTGCACAGAACTATGCCGAGACTAAGACTTGAGTTGCGACTACTGCTACTACATACAAATGAATTCTACTTCTACTTTTACTTCTACAACTACTACTACTACATATATTTCTTCTAAGAAAACTACTACTACGGGAGCGTCCTCACCGCTCAACTTCTTCCTTGTCGTCGTGACTCAAAACGTGTGAAAATCGACCATTCTAATGTCTTTTTTAGCAGCTCTCGTTATTGTTTACATTTCCTATTACATTAGCAAGACAATAAGCGTGACCAGCAATAATGCTAAAAAAGCGCCAAACTCGAGTCCGATTTCTTTCCTCGCATGGTGTACATTCATCTTCTTCTTCTATGACTACTACTAGAAGTCCGGCTACATTCATCTACTTCTTCTATAACTACTACTAGAAGTTCGGCTACATGCATCTACTTCTTCTATGACTACTACTAGAAGTTTGGCTACATGCATCTACTTCTTCTATGACTACTACTAGAAGTTCGGCTACAT
>JAOXNJ010242163.1:0-15319 GCA_028566655.1 Metis holothuriae | reverse complement strand
AATTTTATGCGAGATTTTGTGACACGAGTTCGTTGTACCACGAGGTCGTTTGCACCACGAGATTTTGACTGGCTACCAGCTTAGCCCTTAGGGAGCACTCAAGCCGCTTTGTGTATATCTTCATTACTGTAATGTATATTGAAATACTTAACTACTTTGCTACTTTGCCTCTTAATCGCCCAAGTAAAAGCTTGCTTTAATACCTTTTTTTTATTTAGTGTTTCTTTTATAAGATTTACATATATCTGTGCTCTCCAAATTTGGAGGTAAATGTCCAAAATGCTTTTAAGGTGAAGACATGAAACATTTATGAGATCACAATCCCTTTTTTCTGGAGCAATGTGACAGCTGTGATGTCCTTTAATTAGGACAGGGAGAATAGGTTGCCAAGATGTTAGAGCTTTCCTTGATTAGTCACTAAAACAGCTTTTGAAAAACAATTAAGCTATTAAGCACTTTGAAATTAGGTCATTTAATCAATCCAGTAGTTTCCAGCTAAAAAAATGATTTAGTGCTCAGGGTTGTAATTTTCAAAAGACATTGATGACGTCAAAGAAAATCTCTGCTAATTAATAGCCTGTGGTAGAGGAAAGAACTGAGTCTTGATAACCGAGTTATTTACGCTGGTTATTATCTGCCTTTATGTCACATTGCACAAATCTAGTATTATTCCGACCCTTTTTTTTCTTTCCGAAGATTTATGTACCTTCAGACCAAAATGTTACGTGTAGGAGGTCCTCAAAGATTTATTTGGACTTTTATAATAATGCCCTTTGTACGTTAATTCTGTAACTTATTTGAGCACTAATTCTGTATAATGTTACGGAAAAGCTCAAGGAATTAAAAGAAGGGAGTAATCCCAACCAAAAATCATATAAGGTTTATCTGCGTATATAAGTACATCCATTCTCCAAAAGGTCAATAAAAGTCAAAATAGCTCAACTAAGAAAAGATCTAGCGAAACATCAAAGTTGGTAACTAAAAGTCTAAAACAATTCAAATTGTACTCTCAATCTTAAGGCCAGACTAAACAAATCCAGCTTTTTTGTCTTCCTGCAGAGCTTAAATGAGCATTTGAAAAATTCATTACAGTAGCAAGGCATCAAATGGTTTACATGTCCTTTTCTCTTTACCAAGAATTAGCGATTGTAAGCAAATGCTGTGGCAGATTGAAGGATAAGTAAGATTGTATACCTATTATATCCATCTCCTTCCATTCCGAAAAAAACTATAGGCCCAGTGTTTTGAAACGGAGTTGGAAATATATTTTGGGCCATTTTGTCGATCTTCCGAGCTATTTAGTGCAGCTGTAGTGAGAGAAATTGGATTGGTTAGTTGACGCACGTTCTTGTTGGTCTCAGACAGACAGAAACAGAGGGTTGGTTATCTGATGAATGCAAAGGACGCCAAGGATGGATGTGTGCTTGCTCTGCTCTTCAAAAAAAGAATTTAGTCTGAGATAGACAAAGAGCTCTCACAAGCTAGCAATGGATTGAAGCCAGACAAATATGTATGTGGAGAAGAGAGAAAGCAGGCCACAAATATGTAGAAGTCGACACATTAGACAAAATTTGGTCAAAAAACGGCTCCAAAAAGACCACAAAGTCAGTCGAACGACTTCACGACGACCGCATTCATTGGGATAGACAGACATCGACCCTTCAATATATCGAAAGGTGATTGATTAATCATGTAATTAATTTGACGTTTCCTCTCTTCTTCTGTGTTCGCGGCCGAAAGCTTGTCGTTGGGCGGCTCACTCGTCCCTCCGAGCTTCGAGGGGGACAATAAAGGCGATGCGCAGCAGCTCTTTCTTGTGTCTGGCTGGAATGTCGGTCGGCGTTCAGCCGCATTCAAGCCCGAACCGCTGGGAGGGACCTAACACTCACGTAAATACAGCAATATAGCAAGTACAATCAATCAATCAGCAGTAAGAAGACTGTGCTCTCTTTGCTCTAGGCCTGACAACCGTTGGCTCGAGCTCTTTTGCAAGTCTCCTCAACATTCGTTGCATCTTCACACTCATTCACACACACGGACTGCTAGCCCACTACGACGAGGCCTCCACATGACTGTTGGGGTGAGCGTCCTCATTCGTCGACTCGACACGAGCCTTCTTGGGCGCAGGCTCATCCTCTGAGGGATCCGTGTGATTGTCGGACGTCTCCGAGGCGCCGTTACTGCTTTGGTCATTTTCTCCTCCCTTGCCGTTCAGCAAAGAAGTTTCCGACTGACTGTTACCGTTAGTGGTCTCCTCCTTGTGGCCGTTCTTCTCCGGACCATCCACTTCGCTCTGCTCCACGACATTGTTGCCAGCATCGCTGTCTTTGCTTGTCTCATCGATCTTACTGTCTATCTTTTCAGCGTGACTGGTCACACTCTCTTTTTTATCGTCGTCTTTGACATCGGTCTCAGTGACGGTGTGCTGGTTCTGCGTCGTTTCCTTGTTCGACGATTCGTCTACATTGGCTTTGCTAGCCTCGTTCTCGTCGCTTTTGGTGCCATTCTCAGCATTCGACGCTTCGTCTACATTGTCTTTGCTGGTCTCGTCGCTTTTGCTGCCGTTCTCAGCATTACTCTCTTCGGCATTCGAATTAGTGTTGGTCGTCTCCTCGCTTTCCCCATTCATGGCTTCATTACCATTCTCAGCATCGGCTTCAGCACCGTTCTCAGCATCGTTGCTCGTTTCAGAGCTCACTTCTTTGTTCGTCGGCATTTTTTCGAGCAACTCGGGCTTGAGATCGTTGGCCACGTAATGCGACCACACAGCGAGCTCAACTTTGTGCGGCGTCCAGAATTCGCTACCAGCTGTCAACCAAAGAAAACGTCTCTTTACATTTACGATTACAGTGCTAGATAAGTTAAATTTGCACATTCAGCATTCATTTTTTAAATAAGGTATTGACAAAATGGCGTTACCTTGCTTATTAAGCCTCTCAACGGCGGCGTTGATGTGCTCAACGAAGCGCAGGTACTCCTTCATGGTGTAGTCAAGCGACTCCACTTCGGGCATGGACAGCAGACACTCGTCGGCCATGAAAGGCGCAGTGCCAGGAGCCCCAGCAGCAAGAACGGCTACGTGAAATATCAAATGAAGATTAAGTCACCAGTCATAGTTCAAAATGTGGAGGAACTTTGCAGAGTCAATGACCAACAAAATCGATCAATCAGCTAATCGATGCCAAGGGAGTGAGTTGCCTTCGAAAGAGTAAGTGAAATGTTAAGGCCAATAGAACAGATTTCGAAACTTCTCCTCTCCCCGAAAAAGAATTAGAATTGCAAAGTTGTTGAAAGGTTTATATTGCAAGAGTAACGAGGAGAATCGTTGTGAAAAGAAAAATCTAGCCTCCATTGGTGAAAGGAAATGCCAACGGGCTAGTAGTGTGATGTAGCAATTGAACAATGAAAGTTGCTCCCAAAGTCTGTAGATCTAGGAAAATTGAAATGAAGAGAATCAATAAGTCGTCGTCTTGACAACTGATCAGCACCTGAGGCCAGTGTGGTGCCGACTCCCTTGAGATTGGTGAGCGTGGCCATGGCGGCTGCCAGATCGGAGCCGAGCTTTCGGAACGCCTTTCTGCTCTCAGTGGCCACGGCCTTCGGCGTGTTGATGCGCACCAGGTTCGTTAGTTGAGGGAAGAACTTGCCACGCTGCAACCAGGAGGCAACACCAACACTCAGGACAAAGTGAGCAAAAGACACTTTTAAGAGCAACCAAGGCCATAGACGCATAGTTAAGGCCAAAAAAGCAATAAGAGGAAAAAAAGTAACAAAAGACCAAAGAGGGCTCAGACCACAAAGCTGGAAAGAACGAAATGATCAAGGAAGGGTTTAAAGCAGGGGGAAAGCTAAAAAGACGACCTAAAGAAGGATGCAAAACAATGCCAAGGTTGAGATAATTGATTCCCATCCTCCAAGCAGAAGACCCTGACTGATTGATCGATTTGCGAGTGATCTTTGCTCTTGTTAGTGGTATCATAGAGGTGCTTTTAAGCGGTAACACCTGAGGCGGTGGCGGGTCCGATCCCCTTGAGGTTGCAGAGGGCGGAGAGGGCGGCGTGCAGGTCGCCGCGCTTGAAAAGGTTTCTGAAGGCCTTCTTCGTCTCCGACACGACCACGCGCGGCGTGTTCATCTGCACCAGGTTCGTCAGATTCGGCCGGAATTTGCCGCGCTAAAGCCAAACAAAAGAACCAAAGAGGAACGAAATCAACAAACATTTTCACTCAAAAAGAATCAAGGCGTGTGTAAGGGGAATTTGCCCAAAAAAAACAAAAGGGGCTCAAAAAGCAACCTAGAGGCTGAATATAGAAAAATGTGAACAGAGGGAACCAAAGGCACTTTAAAAGAAGCTTCTAAGGGTCATTCCAAAAAATGAAATTAAACAATTAAGTCATTATAAAGCAATATTCACCGCCAACTTCCACTTGATGGTCTGGACGAGCTCCTCGTGCGTGAGGTGCACGTCCTTGCCCCGCGCCTGCAACTTGCGCGGAAACTCGTTCTGGTACCTGCACAAGAAGACGAGAAACGTCAGCCAGCACTTCTTAATTGACGCACGAAATGCGTCAATTATTGCGAACAAAAAGAAAATCAAAAGGGAAATTTGGGACTTGAACATAAAAATTGAGAGAGAAATCGATAAAAATAACTCTCTATTTTCATACAGATTCACTATTTTCAGTCGACAACCCTCATTAAAGCCTGATCAACAAAGGGACAAAAAACAAAAGATCATTAGGAATGTAAGTCCTTGGTGTTGTTGATGTACCACTTGTCAAGCTTGATGATGTTTTCGGGTTTCTGGCTCTTGCTGTGCGCCTTGGCGCGGATGCACTCGTCGTAGAGGCCGAGCACGAAGACGAACTTGTCGTGCGACGCCGACTCGAAGAAGTTCTGCGTCTTCACGCACACGCCCAGCCCCGACATCTTCTCGATCAGCGGCCACGCGGGGATCAGGACAGACACGCGAACAACGACACCACGCGACTAAAGAGAAGCACAATACACTGCTGCGGTCGATCCGGAGAAAAAGGCGCGCACGCGCACCCGCGCGCGCTCCCATTTAATGGAAGAACCACACTGTACTCTATGTACTGTATGTAGTAATGCGGCCTCGGGGAATCAGGGGTGGCATTTATTCTTAAGCGACTTGTTAAAAGCTCTGTATGTACTACTCTTTGTGGTGAAATACTAAGATAAGTTATATGTACTGTGTACTGTGGTGGCTCTCAAGATGTGTACTTAGGTGTGTGTGTTCCCTTTCGAACTTTAAGGCTTGTTTGGATACACTTGTTGCTTTATTCTGTCCTTTTCCCAAAAGTCCTTTGAGGAAGGTGCAAAAATATGAGAATCTTCTCGGACTTTGGGTTATTTGAGATGCTTTTTTGGCATTTAGCTCACATCTTTTTTGAGCTCTTAATTCTATGATTGTTTAAGAGACCATGGAAAATAAAAAAGAGTTTTTGAAAGGAGCTAACTTTTATCTTTAAGTTCATCTCTATAAAGCAAATTCTGCATTTTCTAACAAAAGAAAGTTAGATAAAAAATATTTAGCAAAATTTGCAAAAAAAAATATTTGAGACCATATCAAAGTCATAAAATGGCCATATTTCTCTGCTCGATCTTTGGCCGTTTCCTTCGACACCGCGAAACGGATGATTCAGCAGGGAAACCGTGGCTCCATTGAGTTCCTATACATTATATAATAATGCTATATAATACGTTAGTAGTATTAAACTCCGTTATGTTATAAGGGCGGTGAAGAGTGTGGAGAAAAGTGTCCCCCCTGATCTGGGCGTCTGCCGGTCTGCCCGTTCCCCGTCTGCCCAGGCGGCTTCTGCCGCCCGATCTTTTATTTAGCGAGGCGAAGCGGCTTCCTCTACACACTGTGTATACGAGATGTGTAGTGGCGCCCGCGGCATAACAGCTGCGACTCAGGTACTTACTTGCTGCCAGCCACGGCTATCTGTTTTCTGTCGCTCCAACGTTCCAACGACTCGACTATAACGTCAGCCAAGCTTCTCTCTCTTATTCTACTACTAAACTACATATGAACTACATTTTTGTTGTGCACTCTAGTTCTAGCTGTATTTCAGTAGTATAAAAGTTTACTGTGAACTGTTCTTTAATCTTTGCAAGAGCCTTTTTGTACTTAGATTTTGTTCAATTTTCACATAAAAAGTTTACAACCTTTTTTTTATATGTTTTTGGATGAGAATTGACAAGGTTAAAATTCATTTTAATGTTTTAAGAGAGAGTATTTGACAGTTTGTTTAGTTCAATATTGTCTTTCCTTGTTAGTTGTCAGAGTTCAGAGACAAAAGAGAGTCACTCATGAATGAGTGAGTCATTTAAAGTTAGCTGGATTTTCATGAACGAGTTTTAATTGTAAACGTTGCATTAACGAGATCAATTGGTGCTTCCTAAACAATTACATACTTAAAGTAACACTTGATGAAATGACAACTTTTAGTAAAGACAGACTGACAGAGGGTATATATGTCCTTGATAGTCCTGACAGTTTGTTGTTGCACGTGTTATTGCATTGTCACGTGGTTCGTCAGCTGACGCGGCGTCACCTGTCCGACTGACGCATCTTGGCGCCCATCCGCGCCTTTCTTCCGCCCAATCACTGACGCAAAAATGCGTCAGCACCAATGACCATCCACTGGAAAGCCACACACAATCACTCCTTACTTCACTCATCAACATCAAACATCAACTCTTAAAGCTTTTTCTTTTTTAATCAACACAACTCATTCATTACTTAATCACTAATTAGATGGCATCAGAACCATCTAATTGATCTAATTGATTAAATCCCTCTTGGTCAATTAACAAGAAATCGATGATTAAGTGAAGAGAATCTTAAGTTTATCGAGTTCTCTCTCAATTTTTTAGCTCTTTTCCATTCAAAAACATTCTCAAATTATGGTATTTGCGTCATTTTTCCTTAATCAACTCTATATTAAAGTTTGATTTGAGTCAAAAAAGGTTTTATTTTAGTTATTTGCTTCATTATTTGCCTCTGAGTCACCCTGTTCACTCTTGCATTACCCTATAGAGTTCCTAGCAATATCTGGAGGCAGTATTTGTAAAAGAGAGTGTGTGTGCTTTAGTGATAGTGTAGTTGGATCAGACGTTCTTTTTTGCCCCTCCCCCAGCTCCCAATTCTCTGTAGTGGCCGTAATGTAGCGAGAATAAGTGCTGCAGTCGACAGAAAGAGCTTGTCAGCCCACGTGTTAGCTCTGCGTGCCTCCTCCATGCCAGTCACAACTTGCCATGTTGCCAGCTGGTCACATATAACGCTCAAAACATTTCATCTCATACGAAAATCTCACTAAAATTGTGTCCTCAAAATTGCACTTATCATCTTCAAAATGGCTGAAATGTTGGGTTCGATTCCAATTTTCTTCTTCCATTTTCCCAAAATGATTTTGCAATAGTCGAAAAGGCAACAAAATCCACTATTAAATAAATGTTGGGGTTTGGGCGCTTTTTGAGAAGGAGATGCTGGTCACATTGTCCGCCCTCCGGCCCGATTTTCGGGCAGGTTTGGCCTGGGCAGACGGAGACGGCCGAGAGAGAGCGGCGTCCCACAAAGAAGTGCGTGTGCTAGCTCCAAGCTGCTCGTTCGCTCTTGCCAACAGCTGCAGACAGATGAGTAGTGTTCAACTCAGCCGCAAATAAATCATTCGAGTCGGGCCCAAATCAAGGTACTTTTTATGACTGTTTTTTTGATTCGAATCAGTTTTCGAACTCGAGTCGAATCAGCACTACGTGGCCTTTCTAGGTAGCGGATAGCTCCATTCCCTGCAGGGTTTCTGTGTAATGGCTGAGACCGGAGTCAGCCGAGCGTCGAGAGAAGTCGCCACACTACTTACTTATGTTCTTATTTAGCCAATGCATTACTTTATTTACTGATCTCCCTTTTTTATTCTTATTCCCCTCCTTTTAGTCTGCTGTTTTGAATAATTTTCTATAATGATTTGTGCCTGTTTATTTAGAGGGAATGTCGAAAATGCGACTTTTTCCATGTCTTTGTGTATTCATACAATCCTTTTTGGGTCTTCATTAATAAGGGCCATTATGGATGGGGTCGAGTTCTGTAGTTGGTCGGTCACCCTGTGCAATGAGCACTGGCATCGCTACAATGGACAAATCGAATTTAGGGCGGGAAATCGAACCGAATCCTTCACTCTTATTCCTGTCATTAATTTCTCTCTTTCATTTTTTAACATTTAATCTCATGGATTTCTATGCACAAGACAAATAATAATACGTTAAGTTTTGTGATCTCTACATTTTGTTTAATGATGTTCTTAAGTGTTTATTTACTTATTGGTGGATTCTTTGATTTTATTGTTGTTGTTTTTTTGCGTTTTATTGTTCGACAGTATTGATTTGATTGTATAGACGCATTTTGTAACTAAGTTGTGCTGAATTTTAGTTCGTTTTTGGCCTTTTAAATTGCAATTTTAAGGTGATTTTTATATTTCGAATAAAATAACTTAGAAAATATTATAGTGAAGATGTCAAACAATTAGTTGTGAGGGTGGGAATGGTTAAATTTGCTTAATTCCATAATTGCGAAGCAATAAAAAGAGTCGAGGTTGCGTGAGCAATTCTCTTTGAAATATTGCGCTAACTAATTCTGCTGATTTCAGTAACATGAATAACGAAAGCATAATAATAAAAAGTAAAAGAAAAAGAAAGAAGATCCTTTAAAAAATTAATTTTGTTTTTTTTTTTAAGCAGAAAAATAATTGATAAGATACATTTTATTGCAAAACGATTTTATGCCATGATCTCTTCCTTCCAATTAACATAAATTCTTTCTTGCTTACTTTTCTGCATTGTCATTGCTTTTGAACCATTTAAGCACAATTTTGCTGTGACCAATTCTATATATATTGTCCCTTTCCTTTACTTATCAGTCCTCCATGAAAATTGATCATATATTTCTATGCTTAGTTTGATTGATTGATTGATTGATTGATTGATTGATTGATTGATTGATTGATTGATTGATTGATTGTGATCATCGCTCCTCCTGGAAGTAAGCTCTGTTCCTGTACTGCTGGTGTCTCTCCCCTCCATTGCGATGACGATGATCGTAGCCGTTGTGGCCGTAGTTGTTGTTGTTGTTGTTGTGGCCGTTGTTCGTCCTGCTGCTCATCTCCCTGATCTCCCCCTGCATCTGCTTCTGGCCCGGGATCAGCTGGCGACCCCTCAACTCCGTCTCCTTCTCACTCCAAACCTAATGAAAATATCAAAATTGGTCAAAAATGAGAAAAAAAGCATTAGAAATCAGTTTTATGAGTAAAAAAAGAGATTACGAAATGGCTTCCGATGGTCTTGGGGTCAAAGTTTTTCCTGATGAATCTGGGCAGACAGCCCCAAATGCTCTTGAAAGCCGGACTAATGAGATGAGCATTGAGCTTTGTCGGGTCCTGACGGCCACAGAGGCTTAGTAAGGATCCTAGTATAACGGGCACAGCGAATCCGATCAGAGAGAACCAGAGATAAGATGTTTCGTACACATCCAAATGTTGCCAACTATAAAATAATAATTGAAGAAAACATCATTTTAAATAATTTTTATTATTGTCAATTAAGTGATTGATTAGTAAGAAAGAGGGGTTATTACCCGTCGATCTCGAGTTTGATGGCGTGCGAGGGTGCCGGATCATCAAACCAATCCTGAGGACAATTGGCGATGGTTGTGTTCAATTTGGTCGCTGAAAATTTGCCCAATTTCCTCGAAATCGTCTGACCAATGCCGATCCAGAAGGTGAGCACGAAGCCCAGCAGCGTGGAGACGAACGCGGCCCACGTGTTGGCCCAGGGGTTCAGCATGCCCAAGGTGAAGGTGCCCAACACCGGACCTCCAACAAGCCCGAATATGGCCAGAGCAGCCTATCAAACGAGGCAATCAATCAGTCGATTGATTGATTGATTGATTGATTGCATTTGATTGATTGGAAATTACTTCTAGGACGCCTGGCAGGAACTTGACGACGTAGATGACGGTGAATGAGATGACGCCGAAGACGAGGGCGAGCACCTTGGTGACGACGGTGGAGATGGCCGGCTTGAAGTCGATGCCGCAGCCGGCCTGGAAGAAGTCCTGGTAGGCCACGGCCGCCAGGGAGTTGAGGCCACTCGACACCGTCGACAACGCGCCGCTGAACACGCCCGCCACGAACAGCCCCGGCACGAAGGGAGTGTCGCCCATCACCTGCATCACGAACATCGGGAAGATCTGGTCCTTCGTGCTCACTTGCTACAAACAGAACCGAATTATGTTAAAAAATCAACAATTTTTGAGTGAATTTTGTCAAAGAAAATACATTTTTTAAGACTCAAAACAAGTTTTTTTTTATGGATTGTGCCTTGGAGGCGATGGGATCGCAGCCGGCGTCCTGGTAGTAGGCGAAGACGACCAACCCGGCGTAGGAGCAGATGACAAGTAATAAGCCTACTCCGATTCCACTTAACTTAATTGCTCTAATTATAGGTAATTAAGTGATTAATTATCTAAATTTATTTAATTAATGTCTTATTAGTACCTTTTGGCCCTCTTGAAGTTGGGCACGGAGAGGTAGCGCTGCACCATCGTCTGGTTGACGCCGAAGATGGAGAGCCACGTGAAGAAGCCGCCGATCAACACCGACCAGAAGGAGTGACGCACCAACGGACTCAAGCGGAAACTAACAATTGATTGATTGATTGATTAGACGAGCTAGTGATTGATCGATTGATTGATTACTCGAAGAAGTGGAATCTTGAGTTCTGGTAGTTGATGTCGAAGACCCTGGTGGATCCGCCGGTGTCGCTGTCGCCCTTGGCGATGATGGCGATGAAGGAGCCGAACATGACGAGCGACTGGAACGCGTCCGTCCACACCACGGCCTTGATGCCGCCGATGCTCGTGTAGAAGATGCACACCACGAACACGATCACGCACGCCAAATCCACGTCGAACCCAGTAACTAAGCATTTTTATACAATTACACTCTCAAAAGTCACCCTTAAAAATCATTTTACCACAGAAAGAAGACTCATTAGAGGAGAATCGTTAAAAAAGATGAGGGAAAAAGAGGAAAAGAGCAAATCTCCCTACATCTTCTCTCTCATCAGGTCCAAAGGGTTGGATTGAACACTACCTATAGTAACAATTAAGGATTCTTTTGCCATTCTTTGTAATAATAGTGGTGCTCTGTGCTCTAATCTTTGTAATAGGCCTCTGGCAAAGCAATTAGGGGGCTTTAGGGCCAAAGATTGATTATCTTTTAGTAATAGTCTCCATTACGACTCGCTGCCCTTCCCCATAATGGCACATACTCACTCTGAGAGAGCGCCAGCGCCGGCGTGTACACCACGATGGCCATGTACAGCACCTAAAATGGAAACTTGAATTAATTGAGAAAATCCTTTTAAATTGTTAATTATAATCATCTTTAATGAAATGATGGAAATCAAGTGATTAGCATTAATTGATGCACTTGCCATTTGGATGACGAAGGCGAAGGCGCCCAGAAGCCGCACCGACTTGCCGAACCGCCACTCCAAATACTGCCACAACAATCCAATGAGAACATACTTAATACTCAATTAATACTCAAAATCATCATTAAACATGAAAAAAATTCAAAAATTGAGGAAATATTATTAAAATTTTGATCAAAATTGGGTTGATTAAATTGTTTATTTTAAGGATTCGATCAGACCTCGTAGCTGGTGCTGACGCCGATGTCGTAGAAGACGGGCAAGTAGACGCTGGCGGCGACGCTCATTATAACAGGATAGGTAAGAGCCAAAAGACAATATTGGGTTCCGAACAAGTACGTTTCTGCTGGAGTCCCCAATAATGTGATTGCCGACATGAAACTGGCCACGAGACTCAGAGTGATTGGCAATAATCCCATGCTTTTGCTGCCCAGGAGAAATTCTGCGTTGCTAGAGCGTTTGCGACTGCTGAACCAGAAGAAGACGCCGATCAACGTCGATATTATGAGTAATAGAGCGAACACCAAGTACTCTTCTAGGCCGAACTTTTCGACCAATTCACGACGACTGAACAATTCGTTGCCTGCCATCACTTGATTGATTGAAGACTTGATTGATTGATTGATTGATTGAAGTCTTGATTGAAGACTTGATTGAAGACTTGATTGATTGATTCACTTTATATCTTTTATCAGAGTTAGTAGAGGTAACAATATATGATGTGGAGGTCCCCCTGTCTCTTTGTGGACTGGTCACTTGACCTGAGGCCCACTTTAGTCCATACTATGAAATACGCAGTAAACAAGTTGTTATAAGGCCTGAGGTAAGGTGAATGTTATGTGATTGTTATATCAATCTGGTTGGAACTTAAACAGGTGGTTCAAGGTCGTAAAGCTCTATTTTTGCCTGGGGCCACAGAAACCTGTGGTGGTTCCTGCTTCAAATCAAGTTGCTTTGATGGCCAGTCACAAAATGATATATTAAGGATATGTAGTTATGTAGAAGGAATTTGCTACTACAGCAGCCAAAAATGTTTCAAGGCCAAAAAGAACCAGTAACAACAGCTCTAAGGTGTGGCCAATATAGTTGTAGCCACTCTATATTAATAACAGGTATTTGTACTAAAACTAAAGCTAAATATAGATTGCATTACATCATTTTTATTCATATCTCTTTTTTACAACTACATTTTATTAATCTTTTTTTGCTTTTTTTGCTTTTTTTGGCTTTGCCTTGTACCAGCCCAAATCCTTGGTTGTGGCATCCTTGCATTATGGGCCTTTCTCACAGGAGGAGCAGAGAGCAGAGCTCAATTCTTGATCTCAGCCAGTCAGTCAACAAAGGAGATTTACTTAAGGCAGTGCTTACATCATTTTACATTTTCCCTTGAAAATGTTCAAAATTTTCTCTTTTTGAGCCTTTATAAAGTGCTTTCAAGATTGGAGAATAAATAATAATGATTCCTTAAGCAATTCAAAAAAATCTATTAATGAACAGAGCCTAAAATTTTGGGATTGGAGAAAAAATTGAGGCAGTGTGGTAAGTTTATCTCTCTTTTTTTTTCCTTGTTCCTTATTCATATTTTAGTATTGAGTGAATGTTTTTTCTTCTTTTCCTGAATAATACAGATGAGTATACTATAAGAAAAGTCATGGTACAGTGGTAGAACTTTTTTTCTTTGTTTACCCAATCTCCACTAATAAAGTTGGTACAATCCATTAATAGAACAAAGCTATAACATATATTTAGTAGTTGTTATGTAGATATAAGTAGTAAAGAGAGTTGTAAATAAACATTGTATGCTTGGGGCAAGGTGGATTTGCATAGGCGCCGCTTATGCACGATCACATCTGTGCCTTCGACCTCTCGTTTACCACGTGTAATGTCAGCCTTACTGTACACTACTTATTGTTGTTTGTTTGTTTGTTTGTTGTTGTTTACTCATTCATTCATCAGGGAGCCCAGAAAGTACCTAGTACTCATCATACTACTTATTCTCTAGCTTCCATTATGCACTTTCTCCTTTACTCCTTATCTATCATGAAGTGCTTTATAACATAAAATGTGTATATAAAAGTACTCTCTATTAAGTGCATATGTAGAGAAAGACTCATTTTCTGACCAGGGTAGTTGCTTGCAATCCTTATGCTCCCTTGGGAGCACTAGCCAGCTCTCCTCATTCCCATTCATTCCACATAATACAGTACATAGCATCACTACATAGCTCCTTTATTATGTACTACTACTAAGATATGTAATCTAAGAATACATAATGTTTGTGTGTACTTTTACCAAAAGTGTTTGTTGTGGCTGGTCACTGTTATTTGAGTCTCTTAATCAGCACCTTTGTATTACTACTTATCTAATATATGTATACAGTATAGTATACCTACATTATACAAGTACTTCATTTTTGCTACTCTTCTCTGTACTTTTATTATTTAATGTATTAATATCATTCAAATTTTGAGATGACTTCAAGCATATAGTCATGGCAGCTGACTAGACTGCATGAACCAAGGGCCGTTTGTACCTGAGAAATTAGCTCTTAAGGAGAAAACCGGTCTGTTTTCACAGTCGGTCACCCCTCCAAGCACTAACCAGGCCCACTGAAGCTTAACATCAGTATCCCTCAAGAACTGACCTTGCCACCTTGGTACGACCCATGGCTTACTTCAAGCATTGTTTGTCAACTTATTTATATTCAGTGGTAATATAATAAGAAGTAACATCCAAAATGTAATGAATGATGTCCAATTAGTGCAGCTTCCTTGTACCTACATGTCCATTTCCCTAGACTCATCACTTTCATTAATGCCTGGTGCCCACATAGCAATAAGGAGAGAAAAGAAAGCACTTGAAACAAGCAAATAATAAAAGTACTCGTATTATTTGATGTTGTCTTCATACTGACATGTGATCATCCCCACTGTTATTGCAAGGGCTCAACTAGGGATCCTGAACAAAAAAGACCCTTTACAACTCATTTAAGCAATCATCACTGCACTAGTAGTTCTTCCTGTAGTTCTAAAGGTAGTTGCAAAAGTGGTTGTTGTCGTAAAGAAGACACTTTAGTAGTCGTTGAACGTGGGCAATGGAGCGCGTGATTGCAGCTGGACCCATTTGCTACACTTCTCATGAACAACAAACATTAATGACGGCCCTTAGCAATAAACTGTATGCATTACTACATATAAACATGTTATTACGTAATATTCATTTTAATAAAATATTTACTAGTAAAAAGTTTATTTGAAGCTTTTAATGTCAAATATGAAGCTCTTAATATCCAATTTTTCAAGGTGTATTAGTGACTTTAAATGACTTTCTATTGATTTTAAATAACTTTCTATTGATTTTAAATGACTTTCTATTGATTTTAAGTGACTTTCTAATGATTTTAAGTGACTTTCTATTGATTTTAAGTGACTTTCTATAGGTTGAAATGACTTTCTATAGAAATATTTATTACTTTTATTACAATAAATCTAGAATAAATTTAGCACTAATTGGTTCAGATCCCTTCTCCTTTGTGTTTATATCTTGCATAAATGTATTGTCATTTATTTGTGTATGTAGTTTGCTGTAATGGCAAGTTGGCAAGTTGTGGATGGCAACAAGAGCAAACTTATCTATTGTCTCTGTACATAAGTGGGCAAGTTTGTCCGGATCTCCATTGTGTCTGCAATGACACCGAGCCATAAATAGTCAAGCCATGCAATCTTCGTGGCCCAATTTGCCAAAGGCACATTATTGGCCTCTACATTCCCCATCTTTTATTATACTTTTATTAACAAAATGTACTAC
>JAOXNJ010242052.1:4408-15319 GCA_028566655.1 Metis holothuriae | reverse complement strand
TTTAATAGGAGGGACAAGGGCAGAAGGAAGATCAAGAGTAGTTTACTTCATACACTGTAGTAGAAATTCGAATCTTTTGCCCCCTCTGGGCCAGGTACAGACCAGTGTTGACTCGAGTCATCTGTCCGTATATCGAAGGGTCCTTGCACCAACACTTAGATTAGTTTCAGTTGCGCCTCGGACGTCGATATGAGTGGCTGGAGCAGCGCCTTCGACTCCACGGTGGTCATCGTCCATTGCGCCTTTATCCATATTTTTTCATTATTCGTGTTTTTTTACTTAGATGGAGCAGCTGCGTGGAGTGCCCGAGGAGGCTTGGCCCGAGTGCTTGGACGCGTTGTCTGCGTGCTCGTCGCCGCCCGAGTCTTCACTGCTGCAGTCGACGCCGATCGGATTCTCGCGACTCATCTCCAGACCGCAGCGACTCGTCCATTCCGGCCCTCAACTCTTTGTGGACGCTCAACGACAGGAACCAAGACGGATTTGCGGCCAAAACTGGCCTCCTTCTCGTCAAACCAATCAGGTTTTAACCGATTTAAATGCCAAAAACATGACTGTTTTGAAATCGACATAATTTTGTGATGAGTTCTTTATTTCGTACCAGGTTTGGCCGCTGGACGCCTCGTTCTCGATGAACCACGACGTCCATGTGCCGCCTCCGTTGCTCCTGCCTCATCGGGAGCAGCAGGTGGTGGAGTTGGGCGTGTCCAATTTGGACCAGAAGTACGCCTTGGACGACCTGAAACAGATCCTCATCGAAATGTTCACGTAAATTAGCAAAAAAAATCTTTTGCCAGTCATGTTGAAAACATAACTCTTGAGAATCTTATTAACAGGCAAGTGGCTCGCCTGGAGGACGTTAAGGTGTTTGTGCATAGCGACAATTCGGCCTCGGCCATTGTGCGAGTCTACTCCGCTCAGGACGCTCAAATGGCGATTGCCAAGTTGCAGAGGGCCAAATTAGGCTCCAAGCGAATCGTCATCAGCAACAAGTACAGTCTGAGTTTCAATTCTCCTCACATTTAACGAATATGTTTCTTTATGACCGTGTGTCAGTAAAAGTTGACTGTCTTAGAGTAGAATGTGTTTTGATGTTCTTTGTACTTGACAATTGATGTATTTCTTGTGCTTCAGTCCGACGAGAGGCGACGAGATGTCGGGTGGCTTTTCACGCCAAGTGAGGGATCAGGTCGTCTCGCTTCTGCAAGAGGCGCCCCGTGGAAAGATTGTCCCCGTCATTTTGTTTCGAGAGATGTACGAGAGACGCTACAATACCTCGGTGTCTGTCTCCGAGTTGCACCGCATCCGCGACGTCGTCCTGAGCGATCATGGTACAACGAAACACTTAATACATTGAAATGACGCTTTAAATGGTGCCCAATTTTGTTATTTTAATAGGTCGCATGATTCAACTGAATCCTAACATCCAATCAATGCCGAACCTCGAGGCAAAGGGTCGCAGATGCCTTCCTCCCTCCGCGACGAACCCCTCTCACAAAACCTCTGCCACAGAAGGCCAGCAGTTCTGCAGCATTCATTTCAAGCCTAAAGATACAAAAACTAAGCTTGGTTGGGCAGAGAGACAAGAGTGCTCAATCCTTCCCAATGTCACCGTAGGATTACGGGCTCTGGGTCCCCGTCTGCTTCAATTGATCAAAGTTAGCAAGTTTGGAAGTTGATGTGGTGCAATTTGTAATAATAAATATATAATTTAAAATGAAATGTATTGGCAAGTGCATTGTCGATGTACTTTGATATTGATAACGGAGTTTGGATCAAAGATATTTTAAATACTGTAATGGATCAAAGATATTTTAAATAACTGTTACAGGATCACAATGGGACTGTGCCACTACTCTCCCTTGTTGATTGCTACGATCAGAGCTTCCCTAATACGAAGTTGGTGGTGGAGATGGAGTCTGGTGTTCCGCTAGAGCATTTGGTGACATGCGTCAAGGGCGTTGTCATAAAGACCTTCGGGAATGGCAACAAAGGCATTGTGCTGAATGATGAAGAGCTCATCAATAACAACAGCTCCTTTAAGGTGAACAAAAATGTAAATGAATCATTTCATTTTAGGACCCCGTGCAAATAACCTCAATTCGCATTCTTAAAAAGCAGCAGCGTCTCAATGCGAGTTTAAGTGGGAGCACAGCTTCCTTGACATCTCTAATTTCCACTTCGTCCGCGCCCTCAACTGCCACTGCTGGGAGTGGCGTGGTCGGTACGCCGTTGGTCACCCAGTTGTCGACCTTTTCGAGAGAGTTGGTGGACTTGCTCAAGAGCACCAAAGGCGCCCGTATGGCTTTTCACAAGTTCATTCCGAGCTACCATCACTTCTTTGGCCGCCAATGCAGGTATTATGCACCAAAAATTCGATTTCTTTCTGAGAGCAATTTGTATTAATAAGTTATTTATGTCTTAAATTAGAGTGGCGGACTACGGGTACACGAGGTTGCGTGATCTACTGTCTTCGATTCCTCACGTCGTTCAGCTTTTGGGCGAAGGCAGTCGCACTATGGTGACTTTGAGTCACAGAGCTCAGATGAAACGATTTAACTCTGATGTCATAAAAATGCTGAAAATGCAACCCGAACTAAAGAAGAGTATGAAGGTGGCCCAATTGCCTCAAACCTACGAAAAGTGTTTTAACGTCGAGTTTGACGTCACTGATTATGGCGTAAGTAAAGTGCTGCTCTCTCATGTTTTTCATGGGCTAACTTTTTTTCTTAAATTTCAAAAAGCTTTCTTTCTAGTCCGTTTTTTATCTGTTGCACCGTTTCGATTTGGGTATTATCGTTCAATTTCTTTCAACGCTTTCGTACTTAAAGGTGTGCGAGTTGGAAGATTTGTTGCTGGAGCTGTCGGAGACTTCGTCCGTGCTGCTCACCACGTCAAATGAGAACTTGTGTGTTGACGACCTCTTGGAAGAGGGCGAGTTGTCTCTGCCCAAGAGAGAGCAGACGATGGACGAGAGCCGAAGGACGCAGCAATTCAGAGATGAGTGCGTCGAGTTGCTAAGGCATGCCCCAGACTTCAGGATGAACTTCAACAAGTTCATTCCAAACTACCACCACCACTTTGGGCGACAGTGCAGGTACCGCACTCATTTTGCACATTTTGTTTTGTCATTTAAAGTAATAGTTCTAAAAAGTGCTGATGACATTTATAGAGTGGCCGACTACGGATTCTCCAAGCTAATGGAGTTGTTCGAGGCTATCAACACGACGGTGGAAGTGAGTGAGGACGCTGACGGAGAGCGACTTCTGCAGTTGAGCGATGTGGACGGTCTTCGCGTCTTGGGACAACAAATATGCCAGTCATTAGCTTGAAAACTCATTATTGTTAATGCATTAAAAAACAATGCGAAAGATTACTTGAAAGTGGTTTTTATCGTTATTCTTTTAGATTGATTGATGCCAGAGGCGGATCTGAGGTGAAGTTAAATGAACTGGCCGATTTGTACAGCGAACACTTTGGTTTTCAGCTGAGGCCAGAGAACTTCGGAAAGAGATCGATTCAAGGACTACTCGGTGAGTGATTAATTACTTTAAGAGTCTTATCACTGTACATCCTCACCATCTCATGTACCTGAATCTTTACTGAACAGTTGTTAATATGAGTAAAATTCTGTGCAAACTTGTAAACTTATGTTTTTGGTCGAAAGCATTTGCGTCTATTCCAGCAAGGATCGCAATTTTGGGAAACGGGTTCAATTGGGAGTGCAATAGGTGTAGGCCGTGCATGGAAGCTTGAGTGCTGATCGTATGATTGATCAATCACGGTCAAGTGGCATCTGCAGATCACACAAGTGGCACGACTTTGCAAACTTTGGTGCACCATTAAGTATACGTCTACAAAGCACAGGTCAAAGAATTGTTTTCATCCTATAAATCGAGCAATAGGCTACCAGGATTACAACCCATTGAAATCATTTTGGAAGTCTGAGCATCAGAGCTTGGTTGCCCTTCAGACTTAGATCGGCCACTTGCACAAACATCTCGTTGTTGTTCTCCTCCTCGTTTAGATTCTCGTTGGTGTCCAGAATGAGCTCCCCATAAGAGTAGATGTGTGCCGCCCTGGCGAGACTGAACTCGTTGTTCTGTTCGTTGTTGATGGGCACAAAGAGCACATAGCGATGTTGTCTGTTGAAGAATCGCTCCAATTGCATCACCTGGCCTCCTTCCAGCAATCTCAGCGCCAAATTGAACTCCAAATAGACGGCCTTGTTGGCACAGACCTCGTAATTGGCATTCATATAAAGTGGCATATGCTGCTTCTTGATCTGTATCACATCATCGATTCCTGGGCCACTCCACTTGACGCTGAAGCTGCCAGGTAAGAATGCCAGGAGCGCTGTAAATGCCCTAGCACTGTTCTCATTGACATTGCTCTTCCTAGTGCCGGTGGTCCAGTGCATCCAAACGGAATAGTTTTCGTCATCCACGCTCGCTCTTATGTCCTTGATCGACTCCACCACCATGTTCATGTTGGACTCCATTTGGGCCAAGTTGCTCATGTCCAGCTCGAAGTTGACTAGTCCCACGACCTTTATAGCTTTGTGGAGTACTTCTCGATCATTTGCATTGCTTTCCTCCTTGGCTTTTAGTGCCATTTGGTGAACAATGTCGTGAGATATTATGAACAATGCCTTGCTAGATTCCTCTGGTCTGAAGTGAGAGAAGACGTCGAACCAACGCAATAGTGTCCTGGCCACCCAAACGTCGATCTGATCGAAAGTGTGCGTTAACATAACGCCATCAGCCCCTAGAGCAGCTGAATTTGCCATTCGCTTGCTAATGCTGTGCTCCATGTCCAGAATCCCACTTTCGTTGTATTTCCCCATTCTGATCTCCACTATGATCTTTTTTGACACGTTTTTGGCCTCTGTAATAATTTCTTCCAGATCGCGCCTTGTGTCGGCCAGAATAACTCCCTCAAAGACCCCCAGGTCGTCCAAATCGTCCAGTTTGCCTTGCAAGTGATAGAATGCTTTGCCCTGAAACCACTCGGTGTTAGGTTGACATTCCGTGGGCATGAGGCTGATCATAATGGCCGCAGTGGCTACGGCCATCAACATGCTTCCAATGAACCCCAGGAAGCAGATCAATCTGGCCGTCTGCCACGTCTTCGTGTCGTGAGCATGAAACCACTCGGCGTCGTGTCTAGGAGTGCTTTTGTTCCTAATTCTGCGTTTGTTCTTGTCCACATTGACATTCAACAGGGCCTGTCGGTTGTCGGTGTCGGTGTCGGAGGGGATCGTTCTGTAGCCCGCCCCGATCAGCCCTGTGTCGGTGTCGTCCTCGGTGCGCGTCGCGTTCTCCTCGCTGTGCAACATGGGCAGGGCCGCGAGACGGATGGAGGGCGGCTCGAGGTTGTTGGCGGGGTTCAAGGAGGAGGAGGAGGACGAAGAGGAGACTCTGGTCTTGGGCACAAACATGGTGTCGCTGTCCACGTGCTCGTCAATGGCGTCCAGGTCCGGCTTGGCGATGACCAAGGGCGTCGACGACTCGTACGCCTCGCCCGACATGTACCCCGTGGAGAGCGTGTCGTACTGCTCGCCCGAATTGTAGCCGTCGCTGCACATGCTCGTCGACTCCGCCGGGCTGTTCTCGCCGTTCGCCAAATTGCTCATGTTTTGATCAACGTTAAAATAGAAATCAATATCTTGGGTCACAACCAATTTGTTATTTTAGCCGGAGCCGGCCTCGTTTGGGGCCGCTGCAAAGTTGTCGGACACGAAGATGTGAGTCAGGATGGAGATGTCGCCGGGGCGGTCAGCAACGCGCATGGCTCCACGCCATTCACGGAGCCACTTGACCTTTTCCCCCAAAAAGACAAAATACTTTTAATAATGTTAACTTGTTTGGGTTAAAATGAGCTTTGTTAGGAACAAACGAGAGGCACTCACTTCTCGATTAAGGAGGGAAAGGCTGATGCAATCGACAAGGCCACCAGAAGTAGTTTCGAACACAGACGACCTTACTGCCCGGGCACTCCCCAACTACTGATTGCTCTCTCTGACTCCGGTGCTTTCTAAACTAGGATTCGCTGTCGTCTCGTTCTTATTATACTACTAAACTGCAATAGAATGCTTCAAAGTCGTTGTAGTGGCTTAGTCAGTGTGTGTAGTCGTAAATGTCCCTAGTCATCGTTGAAGGTTGATGCGTAGAAGAAAGCCGGTGTACAGTGAGAATGTTGGCCGGATCCAGAGACACTTACTTTCTGGGGGCATGTCTCAAATGCTTCAGTGCTGCAACATTAAATTTAGTGCTACAAAAATTTCGTTGTTGGATTCCAGTGTCACACTTCTTTCTTCAAGTCAAGAATTCCTTATGACTTCAAAAATATATTTTTAGGTGTTCATTTGATCAGATTAGTCATTCCTGTCTCAAAAAGGTTTTTGTTTGGTTGCACAAGAACCGATATTGTGGAGTTGAGTCATCCTCAATTAAGTATTTGCCCAATGCAAAATGCATTTCTAGCAACAGTTTGTTGGTGCGTGTACAACATAAAATATGCATGTGTATTAATGTGGCTCCTTTTGCCCTCTATGTAGTGTTGTTGTTTTTGCCCCTCCACGTGTGGCCCAGAAGCACAACAGGGACGTGTGTGGGAGCCAGAGAAAAAATAGAAAGCTGGGCTATTCATTCTCCAAAGCCCTTGAAAGCTGTTCATTGCACTCTGAATGTGTCTAAGTGTTCCCAAAATCTGCCAGTGATGAAAGACATGCTCTGGTGCTATTTATCAGTTTACCATATACCAGTACATTAGACATTTCACTACAAAACAACTGCTATTGCTACTACTTCATAGCAAAATTTTAATACTAAACCTATTTTACAAATGATGTGTACAGTGCAGTACAGTTTGCGTCTTGGCACGGCTCCCATTGCCTCCTTAGTCCTCGTGACCAGTCAGGGTCATGTGTCCTCAACACTGACCGACGACAGACTACTGCTTTTCAAAGCTATTCGGAGCCAAAAAAGTTTAAAGTGCTCGTAACACAGGAATTTGAAATTTTGAGATGGATGGATGACATTGATCGTTATTGACTACTGGCAACCGACGACGTGGTCTAAGCACCTACAGACTAGTACGAAGATTTGAGGATCGAAGAAGTCGATACAATGAGAAAGCTGTCCAATAAGCTTCTCCTAGTGCTTAACTCTTTCTCTTCTGTATGTAGAACGATTGCTTTTGCCGAAGTAATCGATGATGACCTTGAAGCCAATTTTTGCTAGCCATATGGCGTAAGAATTCTCACATAATAGAAGTATTAAGTGGTATCACTCTTTAACAGAACAGCAAAAAA
The DNA here is from genome assembly GCA_028566655.1 of Metis holothuriae. Taxonomy (NCBI): domain Eukaryota; kingdom Metazoa; phylum Arthropoda; class Copepoda; order Harpacticoida; family Metidae; genus Metis; species Metis holothuriae. The sequence continues at coordinate 8,004 of JAOXNJ010242052.1, read as the reverse complement.
ATTAAAATTTGGGGAATGATAATAAAAAAATTTTTTAATCTAGGCAACTTTATTGCAGAATCCTCGCAAATTGGATGCCAGACGATTGAGAAAAGTCTTGCAGCTGGCGAAATACGAGCCCAAAGTCGTGCAATTCGAGAGTTGCAAGCCAAGTCTTTCTTTACGTAGTAAAAGCACGTGATCATCAGTTACGTTTGCCAAGCTTGCTCCTAGACAAAAAAAAGGAGCAAGAGACATTCTTTAGCTTATTCTGTCACTAAGAGACTGCAATTTTTATTCGGTCAATGTACTATTATTGCAGTTCAAAGGGGCTCAATAATCGTGTGAATCTATATACTTGCTGTTGTAGAGGATTTAATGGCAATAATAAAGCAAGCACTTTATGGCTTTTAAAGTAATAAAGCTTAGGAGAAATAGGTTCTTGGGAATGGAATGCGATGTCTGGTCCCATAATTAACATGACAGCAGCATTTTTTGTCCCTAAAGTCAGCACAGCAACTCCTGTTCCCAACAACTTCCTTATTCTATTTTACCGTTAAAAAACTGTTTATTTTCTAAAGGAATGATGAGCTCGACGCTGAGGATTGAAGGAGACGAAGGCGCAGAGGTCGTGAGGGTCGTTGACAAGCAATTTGTTTCCTTGTTACGTAATCGTGTGAAATCGATGCTGGTTGAAGCAGGCACAATGAAGCTCGATCTCTTCCTCGACCAATACGAGAAAAGGTTACTATTTGCAAAATTTGAAGGACAGACTCATGTCCCTTATGTAATATCAAATTGAAGTGCGTTCTAGTTCAATTTTGTGACCTTTTTCTCTATCATTAGATTTGGCGAGGAGTTCGACACAAAGGTTTTGCAACAGGATCTCAGCTCCTTAGTAGAGATCGTCAAGGAACCAGGAAAGGACAGCAACAATAACGGTGGAGATGAGAAGAAAATTGTCGAATGCAGTGCTGAGGACATGAACAACAATAAGGAAAAGGAAGAGTGCCAAGATTCCTCTATTATTCGTCTTTTATCTCTGGAGCTCTGTGCTGCTCGCATCGAACTGCTTATTGAGGTAGGACGTATGAAGGAAGCTTTGAGTGCTGAATTTGTAAGAAATGGGTCTTATGATGAATTTTGTTGTTTTAGGAATCTGGTGTCTCTAAAATAAGTCTTAGTGACTTGGAGTCGTCGTTCCCAAATCGTTTCGGCGTGCCTCTCTCCTCCGGCCAGTTCGGTTTCTCGAGCGTCGTGAACCTGATTCAGATCGGGTTGCGCGACCGATTCGCTATCAGCGGCAGAGCCAACAAGAAATTTGTGAACAAACTCACCAAGGAGAGCGACCACGAAAGTGCAAAATCCAATGTCAAACACTATGCAGAGTGGGTCAAGCAATCGGCCAAAAAGAGAGCTAGCAAAACAATGCAAGAGTCCAGACCCTGGCCGCATCAGAGAAGAGCGCTTGGCAACGAATCTCTAATGCAAAGAGAGTTTCTACATCAATCGCCCTTGGGAAACTTTAGAGATGGAAGAATCAATCAGCGTGGAGTTGTTCAATTTTATGCTCAGCCTCGTCCCTACTGAAAATTGCTATCAAACAAGTCAATTCACCTTACTTCTAGCCATGCCATAACAGTCTCTAAATCAGTCATTTCGTGTAGATGCTTTCTCTCGGTCTTTTCAGTAATTTGTGCTCATCTTTCAAAGGTGCCCAAAGCAATGTCACATTTTCTCTCTTTTTTAATAGTTCCTCTTTTTAAACAACATTTTGTAATTGGTGCTCTACTTTTCCTGCTTCCAAAGAGCTCCTGCCAATAATGTGCTCAAACATTAGTATTGGATCTTAAAAGTCTTTCTAAAGAGCACAAGGCAAACAGATTATCTTTGGGCCATTTAAAATCAACCAATTGTAACAGTGGTTTCAATGCTCTGATATTTCAACGTTTGTGCCATGTCCACTACTCAAGGTTTTCTCAGTACCATTTCTTATCTTGGTGATCGTTCCCTGGGCCAAAAGTGCCTTGAGAAGGTTTCGTTTCTTAATACCATCTCTTTAAATGTGTAAGTTTTCAAAAAGGCATTTTTCAATGTTTTTAGTGCAGAAGCAATCGTCAATTCCAAGATTGCTTTCGGTCCGCTTCAAAGAGATTTACGAAGAGACACACGGCTTCAATGGCTGTCATTTGCAGTAAAGTATCTCAGCAACACCATTTCATTTCTTCTCTCCGTGTCGTTCTTTCGGCTGTAAACTGTACTGGTGTCTTAAGAGAAGTAAGCAAGTCATTAAAGAGTTAAGATAAGTTCTCTTTCGCAGATATGGTCAAATTGGCAAAGAAATAAAGAGATCGAGATTTCGGCACACAAACGTTTTTCCTCTTTGTTCGAAATCGATAAGAACAAAAGAGATCTGGATTGAGGAGGTAGCTTTTTATTGAAATTATTTGAAATTTCGTTATACAATATCAATGTGAGTTCTTGGCATGCTAAAAGTTCTTAATACTATGTTGAGAGAGTAAGAAGATTTTAGAAGAATATCTTAAAAATTTCTTAATGAAATTTCTTTTTTTTAGAAATCAATCGACAATGGTAAGAGTTGCCCAAGCATTGGCACTGGTGGCCACATGTCCCCCTTCCCCCCAGGAATTTTCCATATTGACTTCCTGCACGGCCTTGGCCACGTGTATAGTGTTTTTCCGCCGATTCGTCCCCCCATCGTTCCCGGGTCCAATCAGACTGAGCACAATGGGCAGCACCAATAATCCCTGGAGAAGTCCGAAGAAGACTACGAGAAAGAAAACTTTGAAAAAAGTCACGAAAATGAAGGATTTTGCGGTGGCCAAGAGGGAAAAAGCCAAAAAAGTCGAGAATCCCCCATTCAAAACTGCCGGTCCCATCTCGGTCAGCGCATTGATCATGCGATCGTTTCGACCCAAATTCGAATTTTGCGCGCCAAACGCGTGCGCCACGTGGGCGCTGTAGTCCACGGAGAGCCCCATGGCAATCGTGATTAGCAGAGCCGAAATTGTGTCGATTGTCAGGCCCCAGAGATGCATGAAGCCGGTCACGTGGACCAGAGTCATCATGACGTTGGTTGTGACCAGAATACTGGTGAAAAAGTGTCCGATCAAGAGCATTGTGCAGAGGAACACGCAGATCAACGCCAATAAAATGTTACGTAAGAGCTCCGAAGTGATTATGTCCAGGGTCAAGAGATTCGCGTAGGCGCCGGAATGCGCGAAAATTCGGGAATCTTCTGGCAAAGATGCAGATAACTTCGCCAAGGAGGATTGCAGCGACTTCATCTTGGAGACCGATTCCAGCGATGTCTCGAACCTTTGATCAAAAACGAAAACTCTTTTTATTAATAGATTAGTTATTTTGGAAGAAAATGTATTAATTCAAGTTTTTATATAAATCAAATTTGACAGTTGAATTACCTTTGGTGAGTGTAGGGAATGATCTGCATTTTTATATTTGGACTCCTATCGGTGCCGCATTCAGGCTCCTCGTCGAAAACGACGAGATTTCTGGAATTGCCCAAGCCTTTTTGAGTTGTCCACAGAAATTTTGACAAGAATTCGTCAAATTCATTTTTGGTCAACGTCATGTTT
>JAOXNJ010241941.1:0-15330 GCA_028566655.1 Metis holothuriae | reverse complement strand
ATACACGCGTATATATACACAATGCCTAGGTAGGTACGAAGAGAGTAATCGGCATCACTGATGACAGGAGCGAACACTTCTGTAGGGGCGTGGCCAGTATCATTAGTAAATGCAAGCTTGTAGGAATGTCAGAATAAACAACATGTAATGGTATGCTGAATTTGTGGGGATTCCTGGCGTTCTTCACTTGTATGTAAAGCTTGTTAATACGAGTAGCTACCAATTTTACAATGTTGCTCTACGATGCTCAAACATGACAAAGTCGAAATCTCAAGTAAACCTTAATCATCACATTTTGTTGACAGATCAAAGGAAAAAAAATGAGGAAAGAAATGTGGTCGCTGTTGGCGTTGACCACGTGCTTGCTGATGGCGTCGGCGAGGGCGGAGTGCGACGCGGCCACCACATCCGAGGCCGAGACAGACTTTAAGAACTGCATAGAATCCGCCCAAACGACCATCGTGGCCACCGTAATTATTTGATGAGCTAATTAATCACTTAATTAGCTAATTAAAGAAGATTTTTTTGCTTTTTTTTTGCTTTTTTTAATGTAGGCTGGAGAGAAGACGGAGTCGGTTGAGCTCTGCGACTCGCTGAACTCGACGCTCTCCATTTGCGACGGGCCCAAGCAGCGTCTGGCCGAGTGCAAGGGCCGCGTTCACGCCGACAAGATCGAGCAGCTGCATCTGGTGGTCACGGCCGACATCATCAAGACCGTCAATCGCGCTCTCGACGTGCAAAACTGCCCCATCTTCAAGTTCGAGGAGCCCGTCGAAATGGGCCTCGTGCACACCGATAACAATGAAAAGGACGAGAATGATGATGAACAAGAGGACGAAAGCAGTAATAGCGAACCCGAGGATGTGTCCAGTTCGTCAAATTGGCGACTTAATTCGATGCTGTTCCTATTGACGATCCTCACCCACATGAGATTTTGACACAATCCGAGAGGATCGAGTGCTTGAGAATCAATTCAATGTGAAAAGATGGAGTGCGAGGGCCAAGTTTGAATGTGCCAATAAGTGAATTTGCTGAGTGAGCAAGGGACGGTTGTCGTACAATATTCGATCAATTTTAATTTTTGGATGAGTCTTTGCTGATTGCTTATGCTTCTATAACCATGAACGAAAGTCTACCTATGCCTTTTTTTAGCTTTTTTCAGAAAAGAATTAAAAGAGTTGTGAATGATTGTAACAGAATTCTTGACGTTACCCATAAGTTCTGCTTATGCATTGTGGCTGGTGTATGTAAAATTTCGTCTGGATAATTGGCTCTGTATTTCAATTGTGAGCGGTGTTAAGTGCTCTGTCACAAATTTACTCGTATATTGACTCAACGCAGAGTTTTATGTCCAACAAACGGAAGCATTTAATTTACGTCTCATACAGAAAGTAAAGGAACGAGTTGCTCAAACGAATCCCCCAAAACTTGATATTCCACTCGCGTAGACCTTACTTTCGTTTAAAATGCTCTAATCCTAAAAAAACAGTATTGATTTGCGTATTACTTGGTAACGAAATATTAGTTTCTCCTCTCAGTTCATTGACTTTTTCAGGCTTATTAACTTCAATCTTACCGAAAAGCAATAACGTTAGTTCATGCAATGTCAAATAAGTACTCGATAGCAAGCAGCAATTGCCTGACAATGCTCGCTTGCCCAACAACAAAGTGGCCAGTAAAGCTCGAAAAATGGACACAAAGCCCATTATCTGAGTGTAGCATACGTTACATGGTAACTCAGAATTAAGAGCATTGTAGTCAGTCACGGCGACAAAGATGGCGACCTCCGCAACTGTGAATTTCTCCGTGGCCACATTGCTTCCTCCAAGTTTGTTGTGTCTACGTGGGCGGCCGAAGGGACTGTACGAAAGTGACAGGCCCTCTACACACTTTTGGCGGCGTCAGCTGTCGAACAGCTGACTCACCGTCTGCCCGGGCGGCGGGGCCCATCGGCGGAATTATTTCGCCAAGACGCGCGTCCGCCTAAGCGGGCAGACGGCCGGCGGCGGCAACTGCCCGGCCGGAGAGGCCGACGGGCGGCGGGCAGACTTGGGCGGGCGGCAAAACTCGGCTTCTGATTGGTCAAACGGAAACTGCTCGACCAATCAGCGCGCGCCCTCGCCGCCACGAGTATTGCGCCGCTCGTGTGTACAGCTCAACATTAGTCTGGCGAAAACTTTCGGTCTGGAAGATTCGTCGCCTTCTGCTGCTCCTGTTGGCCGAGGCTCTGGACGACTTCCTCGACTTGGACGAGCTTCGACCTCGACTTGACGGGCTCCTGCTCGGTTAGGGGAGCGATCTCGCTCAATTCTTCAAGGTGAGCTTAATGTTGTGTGCAAATTTGCGTCCCTTTGGGGTGTGCGTTGTGTGTCGAATGACTGTGCAATTTGGACTGATTTGGTCTCGTTTCGCAGATGAAGATCGAGCGCAGCAAGGTGAAGCGCACGAGCAGCGACGTTCCGTCGGACTGCAAGGCGCTGATCGCGCGGCTGAAGTGCGCGGGCGAGGAGAGTCAGGCGAGATTCCTGCGCGAGCTGCAGCGCATCGAGACGTGGACCTACGGCAAGTGCGAGCTGTTTCACTGGGTGGACGTGCTCGACATCTGCGACGACATTCTGGCGGCTGCGGTGGCCAGCGGCGACGGCAACACGTGGCAACTAGCGTGCGACGAAGGCACCGAGGAGGCGGGAAGGCTGCGCGAGCTGCTGCTGTGGACGCTGCACTTCACCACACTGCTCATCGAGCACTCCTTCTCCAGACATCTTTACTCCTCAATGGAGCATTTGACGAGGCTCCTCGCCTCATCTGACCTCGACGTCGTTCTGGCCGTGCTCAATCTGCTCTACATGTTCTCCAAGCGCAGCAACTTCCTCACGCGACTGAGCGAGGAGAAGCGCTCTGGACTTCTTTCGAGATTGACCCACCTGGCAGCCAGTTGGGGTGGCAGAGACAACGGCTTTGGTCTGGCCAAGTGCTGCTCCGACGATCCCATTCACACCTTCCCGGAGAGCGCCACTACGCTTCACTTCGAGTTCTATACAGACAACACTAGCAAGGCGTCAAGTAACAGTGCGCAATCGGCTGTCACCGTCATCCACATGGCTCACGTGGATCGCCTCTCGACGCCGCTGTCCTCCGTCATGGAGCAGTTGCTGAGCACTCACGCTGTGCCTGAGGAAAAGCACATGTTGCTCTTCACCTACCTGAGGCTCGCTGCCTCCTTCTCAGACTACCCCAAGCGGCTGAAATGTGTCCAAGCAAGACTTCAGGCCTTGTCAGTCCTCATCTATTCGAATCAGATGGCAGATAACATCCAATCTCTTCTATACCCAGGCTTGTTAGAAGAGCTAGTGGAGCTGCTAGAATTGAAGGGCGATCACTTGATGGAGATAAAGGCTGCAGCACTCAAGGCCCTAACCTCAATTATACATTTGGATCGCAATCCAAACTACCCAAAGTTGAACACTATCATTGACGTCACTGGAGCCTCTTCCTACCATGGGTTCCTGCCAGTTCTCGTGCGTAATTGCATTTCGAGTTTGACAGCCAATGTGGAGCTTAAATTGACGTCTTCAAGTGGAAAGTCGATGTCGAGTGGCACCAAGCGACAACAGCAATCTTTCCCTCAGCCCTTGGCCACGGCCTTGTTTAGCTTTCTTTACCATCTGGCTTCTTACGAGGGAGGAGGCGAGGCTCTAGTTTCTTGCGGCATGCTCGAGAGCCTTCTTAAGGTTATTCAGTGGCCGAGCACTGAGTTGGACCACATCACATTTGTTACACGCGCCGTTCGTGTCATAGACCTCATCACAAATCTCGACATGCAGAGTTTCCAGTCGCACTCGGGTCTCACTTGCTTCATTTCTAGATTGGAAATGGAAGTGGATTTTTGTCGGAAGGAGCAGCCTTTTGAGATTTCGCCTGTAAAACAAGTGGAGGCAAGTAAAGAAGAAGCTGAAGACGCAATGGATGTTGATCACGACTCGGATTCAATTCAAACCAAGGAGTCAGAGGTTGGAACTTTGAAGGCACCCATTGCAGGTGTCACTTGCTTACCACAACGCGCTGCTCTACTGAAATCAATGCTGAATTTTTTGAAGAAAGCCATCCAAGAGACAGCTTTTGCTGACAGCATCAGACACATTATGGACGGGCCGTTTCCCAGGGCTCTAAAGCATATAATAAGCAACGCTGAGTACTATGGCCCTTCTCTCTTCCTTTTGGCTACTGACGTAGTTACGGCGTATGTTTTCCAAGAACCATCGCAACTCTCTTCACTTCAGGAAAAAGGCTTGACTGATGTGGTGCTTCATGCCCTCCTAGTAAAAGATGTGCCTGCAACGCGCGAGGTGCTTGGTTCACTGCCGAATGTGTTTAGTGCACTTTGTTTGAACAGCCGCGGTTTGGAGGCGTTTGTAGCATGCAAGCCCTTCGAACGTCTCTTCAAAGTCCTTCTTTCTCCTGACTATTTGCCAGCGATGCGGCGTCGAAGAAGTTCAGACTCTATTGGTGACACTGCTTCTAACCTGGGCAACGCTATGGACGAGCTAATGCGACATCAACCGACCTTAAAGACGGCTGCGACTGGAGCCATCATTAAGCTTTTGGAAAAACTACGCTCTCTCGGTCACGACCCAAAACTTGTGTGCTCGAAATCTGCAACGTCCAAAAATGAAGCGGGCATTCCTCTTGATTCGCAGCTCGCGACCAGTAACAATGAAAGCTCTAATAACGAAGCAGCAGGAAGTTCTGACGAGGAAGACGATGATGTTGATGAAGACCAAAATTCTAATCAAGCTACATCTGCCATCTCGAATGTGCAGCAAAGAAGTGATATAGGTAATTCTTCTTCAGACGCCAACACGAGCCAGCCTTGTGGCTCTAGAAGTGAAGCTACTTCTTCCGTGTCTGCAATACCTTTGGTCGACTACATTCATAATGTTATGAAGTTCATTGATGCTATTCTGAGCAACAACTCTACAGATGATCATTGCAGAGAATTTGTGTTGCAAGGCGGATTGAAGCCACTAACGTCGGTGCTCGGGCTACCCAACTTACCCATTGACTTCCCCACTTTACCTGCTTGTCAGTCAGTTGCTTCAGTTGCAAAAGTCATCCTTAATCTTGCCCATGAACCAGAAGTGCTTCGTCAAGGGCTGATGTGTTTGAACAATATTCTCATCGACTTGGAGTCACTCCACCAACCGCTGTCTGCACCAGGTGGTAGTGTTCTGTTGCGCGAACTAGCATCTGCGCCTATAATAAGTGAGGCTATCGGCAGTCCTGAGGCAACCCCTTTGCTTCACAAAATGGCTTCTGCGCACGCATACATCCACATGTTCGTTCATGTCTGCCGAACGGGCCAAAATGACATAAGAACAATGACCATCACGCACTGGGGCTCCGAACTAGGAATCAGTGTACTTCGGGCCTTGTCCAAACTGTATACCTCTCTAGTATGGGAGAGTACGATTCTGCTTGCGTTATGTTCTGAGGACACTTTGCCACTAGACTGTGAGTTTGGCAAGGCAGATATGGACCGATTGCTTCCAAACAGCGGTCAGATGGAGCAAGAAGAAACATTTTCGCCCGCTTCGGGAACTTCCGTTGACTCTAACTCAAGTGTGACTACTGCAATGGAGAATTTGAGCACTGAACCCGAGTCACAACAGCAAATGGCAATGGACGTGGACACAGCCCCAGCAACTGAAGTCAATTCGGCGGTCATCGTGTCATCTAACAATAAAGCGCCCAAGAGTGGTCATAGTGGTCGCAGTGCAAACAATCCTTCGTTGCATTATCAAATTAAGCAAGTGAAACCGTTGCTGAGTGCTTCTTCTCGGCTAGGTCGCGCCTTGGCGGAGCTTTTTGCCCTCTTAGTCAAGTTGTGTGTGGGCTCACCTTTAAGGCAACGACGAGGTCAACATGTTCCGATCGTTCCTACTCTACCATCAGTGCCTGCCAGAGATGTTGCCACTGCTCTAACTCAATTATTAGCCTCTGGCCTCTCGTGGGAGCCTCCTTCGACCTCACCTTTGCCAAGATTCAGACTCACTTTCTTCATTTGCTCAGTTGGATTTACTACTCCAATGTTGTTTGATGACAAGAAACATCCTTACCACCTAATGCTCATGAAATTCATAGCGTCAGGCGCTCAAAAAGCGTTCTTCGATGCCTTTGAATGGGCCATTACTTACAAAGAGGAGGGGAGAGCAGCTGACAATGACACTCTTCCTGAAGGAAGTGGTGAGTTCCTAGACGTGTGGCTTTTGCTTTTGGAGAAGATGGTGAACACTAAGTCAGTGTTGGAGTCACCTCACACGCTGCCAGTAACTCCCTTTAAGGACAGCTGTAGCTTTGTGTTTAAGCCCATCAAGTACTTGGCCAGAACACACCGATTAGCCTTTGAGGCTGTGATGAAGCTTTGGAATCGACCCATGCCAAAGGACTATGGCCCACGGATTTCCGAGACGATGCTGACAATACTTTGCCATATTCTCAAAGGAGAGAAGATGATCAACGAGAATTTAAAAGAAGAGCAAGTAAAAAATGAGGACTCACGTGCTGGGCTGTTTAGAGCATCGCAAAACAACACCTTAAGTTCTTTCAGTAGTCGCCAACAAGAAAGAGAAGGTGGCGCTTCAGCTCAGTCTTCAACATCTTCCGCTGCAACTGCCGATGTCTCCACGGAAGATGCTTCGACGGACGATGCAACTGGAGTGAATTCAGAGCATTTACGCACCTTGATGGACATGGGCTTTGCTCGAGAGCGGTGCATACGAGCAATTCAAGGTCATTCGACTCTTGAACAAGCAACCGATGCCTTGTTAAGCAACCCTCAGTCTGCACTCGCCGATAATGGTGGCAATGAGTTCGACGCTGGCGGGGCCACAGCAAGGCAGTCGTCCAGCGTTGTTGGGGGTGAGCACGACGACCTCATGCGTGCCATAGCGCTTTCCCTAGGCGAAAACATGACTGTTTCAAGTGGAGTGGCCAAAACGAGCACTTCAAGGGAAACAGCTTACGAGTACAAAGAGAGCGACTTCGAGCCTTTGGAAAAGTGTAGAATGGACGCGTTTACGAGTGAAGCGATGACCTCATGCTTGAGCTTGTTGGACTCCTTGCCGTATTCAGTGTACAGGGTGCGCGACCTACTCTTGACAATCTTTGCTCGCAATGGTGACGATTTCAGACAGATTATGATCGAAACCCTGGTCAAAGAGGTTGCTCATTCGCTACAGGAGTTGAAAGAGCAACTTAATTCTATGTCATCTTTGAGCTACTGGAAAGATTTTGAAAGCTTCGCTGAGAGCTCGATATCCTCCAAGGCCTCGGCTAGACTCCATTTGCTCACCTTGCTTTTTGAAGAGTGCAAATTCACATGCGCAAAGGTTACAAGTGAGCATGTTCTCATAGACCTAATGACTGAGGTGTTGTCGCATGCCCAGACAGCTATGACTAAAGCCTCAGAGATTACTAAAACATCCGAAGAAGCAAACAGTTTAAACGGTGAGGACGGCGACTCGAAGTTCAAAACTCCGATGTGGGTGACACCTTTATTGCTGTTCATCGATCTCAACGAAAAGGTTGTCTTAGGGCTAAACAGACGGGCTCAACTTGCAAAGGTAAGCTTTAGTCCGATAGTCCGAAGTAAGCATATACACTGTGAATGGCAAAACAAGCACGAGCGCTTCATTTGGTTTCTTTTTTCAGGTTTGTTCGCACAACTGGCGTTACTTTGATACAGCAACGGGCAAGTGGTGCTCTTATCCTTCAGCGAACAACAAGGCTATTGACGATGCGTTTTGGGCAGGAGAGCAGAACGTTAAGATAACCAACGGCAGACGAAAATACACCATCAACTTCGCCACCATGATGCAGGTCAGCATATTAGTCAATTGGTTACTCACAAGTAATAAAGTAGCACACAGTATTGTAGGATAACACTTCTTAAATAAATACTTTTTATGCTTTCCAGTCCAATGAGGAAACAGGAAATAAACGACCAGTTATGAATGCCATCAAAGAACCCCACAAACAAGAGGATGTCTCAAGTGCCGATTGCAATGACTTTGAAAGTAAAAGGGAAGAAGACGACGATAACGACATCTCAGAGGACAACAAAACTTCTCTGGAAGTCAATAGTACGTCCTTGGCGGGCTTGAGTGATACGCACAAAGAGTTTCTCTTAAACGCAGCAATTTCTTTAATCAAAGTGCCTATCAGTTCAGAGTGTCTTAACGCGCTCATGCGTCTCTTGCTTCGTCTAACTCAAGATTTCCGTTTGGCTTCTCTTTTTGCAAGTTCTGGAGGCATCCGGATATTGTTGTCACTGAAACAAGAGTCCAACTTCACGGGTTTCTCTTCAATGGTTACTCTCATTGTGAGACATGTCATGGAGGATGAGGCTACCCTACGTTTTACCATGGAGAAAGTAGTCAGATTCTCAGCCCTTAACGCTAGCACCAACCTTTCTAAAGAGCTTCATTACTTACTAAGGCTCCTTGCTTCGGCAGCATGTAGAGCACCGAGTATATTCTCTGAGGTCTGCATCGAGAACTTGCGAGTAGATCCCAACCTGCTCACAAAAAGGCCTGGCGACTTTGAAGAGGATCAACGATTGCTAGTGAATCCTCTCCCAACCAAGGGTCAACATCAGCACCCCCCTTTGCAACCGATGGCCAAGGCGGTGGTAGCTGACTTGCTCAATGTGCTACTCATACCTGATGATGACAAGACGAGCATTGAAAAGTCGTCTAGCATTGAAAAGAAGGATGTCAAAAATCAACAACGAATTGTTAGTGGCGCCAACCGTACGCAAGAGATACGCTCCCGCTTTAGCAATCCTAATGAAATCTCTATTCCGGACACCGAAAATGCAGTTCCTCGCCTGACCGCTACTACAGGAATTAGCAGCTCTTCACCGACAGTTGAGAAAAACAAAGAGAATGCCAGTAGCAACACTTTCAAGCATAGTGCGATTCTGTCGAAATCTGCTGTGTGTCGCATTCTAGCTGAATTGGTTAAAAGCTACAGTGGTTGCGCCAAACTTATTACTGAACACGTCTACGAGGCTAATGGCAACAATGAAGGCGTCATCAAGGAAGATACGAGTGCTCTGTCATTCATCTTAGATGAGCTCCTTGTAAACAAGTCCGACGGCAACATTGCTCCGTTGGTGAAAACATTAATGGCTGCTATTGCGAGTTGCAATCACCACATTGAAGCACAGACAATGTTGGTCATGGAGGTGAAAAGTGCATTAGCACGAGCTCTTACTTTTAACGAAAGCTCTTTGAAGCACAACAAGATACAAGCGTTATCAGTCCTCATATCAACAATGATCGAAAGCTCAGGAACGTCGCAACAACAAATTGTCGCCCCTTATAAACAGAGCCAATCGCAGGGTGTGAATAACATTGGCAAAGTTATGATGAAGAAAGGCATTATTTCCGATCTGGCACGCGTTTCTCATAGCCTAGACTTGTCAAGTCCTCACTTAAGCGCCACGATCAACGCAACATTGAAACCACTTGAAGTGCTGACTAGACTTGTCAATTTGCCAAACAACACCAGGTCCATGGCCGCTAGTGACGCAATGAAGAAGAGCACCGAGGATGATAGGGGCGTCAATAATGTAGATTACGGAAACAACACATCAACGTCTTCCGCCACCAGAGCTCAGAGAGACGATTCGGGTGAACCAGAAGCCGAAGCAACCGAGCACGACGTTTCAACTACTGCTGAGAGCGTTGATCCCATATCAGAGAGCCATTTACAGGTTTGTACTCATCTCAACAAAACGTGCTTATAAATCTCTGGTCATGTAGTCATGTACCTAATGAGCTCATAAATGTCTTTTGTTTTAGACGGTCGAAGAGGGTAACGACGACGAGGATTTCGATGAGATGATGGATCAGCTATTAGAGCGTGACAACAACAACACAACGCAGGACACGCAGCAACAAATAATTGCAGATGTTATAGAAGATATCGAGGCGAGAGACAATACGCAGCACGACTCACAGGTGAGATACGGGTGTCCTATACGACCTGTTGATGCATACGTGTATGTGCCTATAATTTGAATCTATGAGCAAAGGCTTCAGTTGATTGCTTTTTGCACTTGTCTTATAGATGTTGACTCAGAGTGCATCTCAGTTTGAGACTCAGCAGCTGAGCCAGGACGAGGACGAGCACATTAGTGATTCGAGTCATAGCCAGTCGGAAGAGGCTCCTGAGGAGGAACACGATGAGCCAATGGAAGAAACCCACCAAACCATCAGAAATAACGAGGACCACGAAGAAGATGATGATGACGACGAAGACGATGATGATGACGATGATGATGAGGATGAACAAGATGGTATGTAAAATATATCTTTTCTAATAAAAGTGGAATTTTTTATTAAGTGTTCTCTCTGTTCACACAGAAGACGAAGGAATGTCGCCTTTTGAAGAAGAAGATCACGACGAAGATGGAGAAGACGAATTGCAGAACTTTCAGGGTGCTATTATGGGACGGTATCCGAACACCTCAAGCACTTTAGATGCCGATAGAGATAACGACATGGACCTAATTTTCCACTACCCTCATGCATCGGACGCTGATTCAGAGTCACATCAACATTACTTATCAGACGTTCTCGCAGATCGCTCTCGAACCATCCACCTGCCATTGTGGTCGGACGTTAGCAATGACACCAGTGACAACAATGACCTAATGAATCATGTGGCACCTGCACATCCTATGCTGGTGAGCCGCGATGCCTCTGCAGCTGAAGGTGGCTCCAGTGCTACTAATGGCTTAGGCAGCACTGGTCGACCCAGCTCTCTTCAAGCCGAAGTTGCCGCTGCGTTGGGGCGCCGCAGTCGAAGTAATGGCGGCTTTAGAGGCTATATCCACCTCAATTCCAGAAGCCACAATAGAACCAGCAACCTTAATCCTTCTGCACCAGCATCCGTATTGCAAAACTTCCTAGGCCCTGGCAGTGCCCACGGAATTCTTCATAGCATACGTCAAGGAGCACCATTATTTATCGACTTTGGTTACGCTTTACTCGATTCACTAGAGAGCGAGCTTAATGAGAGCAGCGAGAGTAGAAACACCGGCTTGACCTCGATACCCTCCGCTCTCATAAGGTGGAATGAAGAAAGTCGCGTTGTGGATGGCGACTCGATTCACGACTGCGTTACAGCACTCAAGCCGAAAATTGTTCCCGTTATTGAAAAAGTGAGAGACGAGCAGATGGCCGAAAAACGCGCACAAAGGAAGAAGAAACAAGAAGAAGAAGAAGCTGCAAGAAAACAAAAAAGCGACAAGGAGCAAGAAGAAGAAACGTCCACCACTTCACATACCGTTAATGGGGAAGACGAGGCATTTTCAGGCACTGAAAACAGAGGAGAGAGCACTAGTGCTCTCGACGAAGAGCACGCGGTTGATGAGGACCAAGTGTTCGAGCAAAGACAACAAGATGAACAAGAAGACGAAGTGATGTCGAATGCAGCTGCTCAAATCCGAGATGTGTTTGCAGCAGCCATTTCGTCCATCACAGAAACTAACAATGAAGAGAGCGCCAGTGTTGACGTACAAGAGACGACTGACGGTAATACACGTACCACTACAACCTTGACTTCAACATCTGCAACAGTAACAACTACAGCTTCAGCCACTGCTCCAATATCTGCAGGAGAAGGGTCAGGCAATAATGAGAACAACAACAGTAGCGGAAGCGAGGAAGCATTAAGCAACGTCACAACTAGTGAGGCGCTGCCCGTGGCTCTGGCTCCCTTGTCGCCTTCACCAATTGACACTGATTTGCTACTGGTATCACGTGATGATAACATGGATGAAAATAACGAGGAAGACGAAGATGAAGAAGACGAGGCAATGCATGTGGAAAATGGCGTCACACCACCTGATTCAAATCCCCCAAACGAGGGTGCAATCGACAGCATCGAAGCCAATGACAACCAAGCGGCCACAGATTCCACAGCAAGGGAATCAACTGCCACTAATGAAGAGCCTGGCACATCAGGTACTTCAGTTGCCGGCCATAGTGCTGGCGTTGATTATAGTGCTATCTTGGGGATGGACGTTTCCGAGTTGCCTGAGGGCGTTGACCCATCATTTCTGGCTGCTCTGCCCGAAGAAATGCGTCAAGAAGTAATCGACGAACAACGATTATTCCAATCCATACTCAGACGATCGCAACAACCCCAGCAACAGCAAGATCAACCACAACAGGCGCAAGTGCAGGAAGTGAGTGCTGATTTTCTGGCTGCCTTGCCACCTAACCTACAGGAAGAGGTGCTGGCTCAACAACGCCACGAGCGCCAGCGACAAGCTGCTTTGAACTCCAACCCCGAAGCTCCAGTGGATCCAGGGGAATTTTTGCAGACTCTACCCACTTCTTTACGCCAAAGTGTCCTAGCCGACATGGAGGAATCACAAATGGCTGCCTTACCCGCCCACTTCGCAGAAGAGGCAAGAACGCTACGGCGCCAATACGTTCGAAGTCAACGACTGTTAGGCAACAATAACGGCACTTCAATGCCTTCCATTTTGAGAGGCACGATGAATCGTTTCGGTGGCCATGGTCACTCTTTGTACATCAGCAACCTTGATGGAGGAACCCGAAGACGAGCAAATATGGGTTATTTACGAGCTTCCAACTTGGACCACCGTTTGGGTGGTGCCTTTGGATCGTCGCCAGGTGGTGTCAGAATTAGAGGAAAGCAGTTGTTGGATCAAGAAGGCCTCTCCTGTCTGTTAGTCTTACTTTTCATAGACGACTCAAAGATCAACACTAGCCGTCTGCATCGAATTGTGCGCAATCTTTCTTACCATCCAGGATCGAGAGATTGGATTGTCATCTCATTACTTTCAATATTAGACAAAGCAAACGAATCTTCGACGAGCAATAAGAACAAACAAGTGGTGGTTGAACACAGTCATGGTACAGCAGTGGGCAACGAAACTCCTCCAGCAAAAATAAGGAAAAGCACCACGACTTTCACCGTTGCTTCTAAAGACTACTACGAAAGCAACAAGATGGGCAGTAGAGACAACAACAGCAATGCTTGGCTGAATGTCTCCATGGATGCGGCTCTGGGCTTTAGAGCAAATGTTTTCCAGATCAATAGAGTTGGTGGAGGCAAACGCAGCGTAGCAAATGACCGTTCAAGTCAAATCAGCATTCACAGTGGTGCAGCCAATTTCGTTTGTTTGCATACCTTGGAATTGCTAATTTACTTAGCAAAAAATTTCCCTACTCACTTCTTGCCTTTCAAAGAAGACACGCCCTCTGGGGCTGCGTCAAAGGCAAGCAAGTCGGATGCGTCTACTAAGAGCAAGTCAGGAACAACACATGACTTTTGGGACACTCTCTTGAAACTAGATCACCAATCGAGTTCAAAGAAGGGCAAAGGAGTCACTCGCAGCCACTCAGGCTTCAGTTCTGCAATCAAGGACGATAACGACCCCAATGATGGCAACACAGTCATTGCGTTTCAGTCGTCAGCTTTCGGGATACTATTGGGCATGTTGGCAAGCAGTGCCATTCGGCGTAGCTCGGTCATTACCGACAAGCTTTTGAGGCTACTAGCTCAAATTTCAGGGGCTAGTATTCACTACATGCAGCAGAAAGAGACTTCCGATGACACTGGGCAAGCATCCAAAACAACGTCATCAAAAACCTGTAAGGAGAGTTCACTATCAATTCCATCAGATTTACTTAAGTTGGCAGTTGACGTTTTGACATCGAAGACGTGCAGCGAAGAAGGATTAGAAGACGTGAATACCTTGATCCTTAATCTAGCTCAAGGTCCTTCTGACACAAGAGAAACAATACTAAAACTCTTATTACAAGGTGCTCAAGAATTAGGAGCAGTTGTGCGTAGTCACATTCTAAGTCTGCAAAACGAATTACATGAGATAAAGCAAAGAGGAGAAGTGTCGACTTTGGAGGAGAGCAGTGAGAACAAGGTTGCATCAAAGGGCAAGCTAGTCGATCGCTTCACAAATTCCCAGGTGGTTTTAAATGCCCCAACTAAAGTGAAGAGTACAGCTGTCTCAGAGCTGCAATTGCCAGCTATGCTCACATTAACGAATAAGACAAGCAGTCAAGCTTTCTTTTTGCGAGTTTTGAAAGTAATATTTCAATTGAGAGATGCCCAACTAAAGACAATCAAGAAGGAGAGGAGTTCGCAGCAACAGCCTCAAAAGGATTCAACAAATCACGAGGAGGAAGGCGGCGAGTTGATGGTTACGAATTCCCCGCCAAAACAATCGAAACTGGATTTGCTAAGTACTCAGCTCTCATTAGACGCCTTGTGGTCGGCATTGAGCAGCTGTTTGACCGATTTGGCTAATACCTCTGATCAACATGCAGTGTTGGTTCTGCAGGCTACAGTCGAAGCATTCTTCCTTGTCCATTCAGCTCCTATCGAGCCCGATACCAACGATAAGCTCAATCGAATGTCTGTAAAAGAATCGATGAAAGAACAGTTGGCTCACATCGAGGAGGCACCCCTGCCCGCGAAGCTACTCAAGAAGGAACTTTCCAACAATGAGAACGAGCACAAAGAAACTGTTGAAGAGGAGCAAGTGAGCAAGCAGATGGATACACAAAAGGAGTCTATTGCTTCATGTTCGACACAACTAGATACACAACGCTTTGTGTCTTTTGCCGAGACACATCGTACTGTTCTTAACCACATTTTGCGTCAGTCAACAACACACTTGGCTGATGGCCCATTCTCGGTACTTGTTGACCACACACGCGTTCTTGACTTTGATGTGAAGCGACGATATTTCAGAACAGAATTAGAGCGCCTTGACGAGGGTGTTCGTAAAGAAGACTTAGCAATTCATGTGAAGCGTGAGAACGTCTTTGAGGATTCGTTCCGTGAATTGCACCGGAAGTCGAGTGAGGAGTGGAAGAACAGATTCTATATTGTGTTTGAAAACGAAGAAGGCCAAGATGCAGGTGGTCTGTTGCGAGAATGGTACGTGATAATAAGTCGAGAAATATTCAATCCAATGTACGCGTTATTCAAGACTTCGCCAGGCGACAAAGTAACATACATGATCTACGAGCAATCGCAAACCAATCCCAACCACTTGGACTACTTCAAGTTTGTAGGCCGTGTCATAGCAAAGGCCATCTACGACAACAAACTGCTGGAGTGCTACTTTACCCGCTCTTTCTACAAGCACATCCTGGCAAAGAAGGTCAAGTACACGGACATGGAATCTGAGGATTACGCGTTCTACAAGGGTCTAGATTTCCTGAGTCAACACAGTGTCAACGATCTAGGCTACGAGCTTAC
>JAOXNJ010241719.1:0-15340 GCA_028566655.1 Metis holothuriae | reverse complement strand
CGTCAGCTGACGTTTTTTTCGCGCGCGTGCGTCAGCTGACGCAACGCCTCTGGTCGTTCCTCCAGGACTCAAACACGAAGTTGTTGGCGGTCATGGGCCCCGAGGAGGAGTCTGGCGTGTGCGTGGCCTTCCGCTGCGAGAACCGCGTCGACGACGAGACCAACACCGAGAGGGGCATCAGCTTCTACAAGTACCATTACTGCTTCAAAAAAAGCAATGAATGCAGTTCAACTATGTTCTTCTTACAGGTTTCCTGAGTCTGAGTCGGTGCGATCCGTGTGGATCCGCAATTGTCGCTGGTTGAATTGGACGCCCAGTGAGAATAGTGTCCTCTGCTCGAAGCACTTCGCTCCCGAGTGCTTCGACGCCGACGGTAAGCTGAAGGCCAACGCGGCCCCCACCATCTTCGATTACCCGCCCGAGCTGCAACTGGTGACCAAGTTGGCCAAGTCGAGCAGGAAGAACACATCTGACCACAGCTACAGCTTCCCCGACGCCCCCGCCGAGCTCGGCGCCAAGCTCAGAAGCTTTAGTGAGCGTTGCTCTAGGCTGGACGAGCGCAACAAGGCATTGGTGGCAGAGATCAAGAGTCTCAAACGCAAAAATGAGAGGCTCGTCAAGCAAGTCGAGAGTAATCTTGAGATGGTTACAACGTCTGCTACGGCTGTTTTGACACCATTGACGGCTGGGGGGTCGACTACGACGTCTATTTTAAATTCAAGTGTGATGTCGACCACAGTTGCTTCATTTACCTCCACGCCCATTATCAGTGATGCTAAGAAACAAGTGCTGATCGAAAAGAATTCTGTGAATGATCATTCAATCAGCAGCAACCTTTCCTTGATAACCACCATTCCTGCTTTTTCAACACCTCTTGGCCAGACAAACAGCGTCAGTGCGTCACAATTGAATACACCTGAAGGCGAGGTGAACCGATCCACAAGAAGACGCAATGAAGCCCTTCCAAAAACTCGAGAGGAGCCAATATTAAAGGTTCGAAGCACCCAGACACGCCTCAAGGACTTCCGTGCCATTGTGAGGAACGAGACATTACAGGCCTCCGATGACGAGTGTCAAATAATCGATCAAGAATGGCTTGAGCGACGAAAGAGGCTGTCTAGGAAGAGGCACCTTCAACCGAGGGATACCACACACAAACAAGATCTAGTGGACGAGCAAAGCAAGCCTATGTTCTTTGTGTTGAGCGAAGATGGGACGTCAGCTACTACTGCCACACAGGAGCAATTTAAGGAACTGATGCAGAACGAGGGTATGCAAACCAAGGTTGAAGACCTAGTGATACACATACAACAGTGAACGAGTTGAGGCAAATATTGCGCTTAAAATTATGTACGTGTACAGTGTACACACAAGAACGAGAATGACAATTCATGTTTATTCATTCGTCTAATTTGTAGTGAGAGACAAATGAGTGAAAAGAAGTTTTCAATACGAACTTTTTATTTTTCAAATGCGTCTTCCTTCCGATTGTTTCGCCTTGAGGATTCACCAAGCTGGGTTATCGAACCTTTGGATTATTTTGTCTTTGTGGGTTAGGTCGATTTGCACCTTTTTCCTGAGATAAAAGATAGGACAATCTCGACTGGTGCACAAAACCTCTTCATGTAGGGAGCCTTGACATCTCTGGCACTGCGTCCAAAGTCGAGCAAACTTGTCCTCCAAAACATTGAACTCGGACAGATGTTGTTGGTAAAGAGAGCTCTCGTTCTTTTTGCAATGTTTGCAGACTGCAGCCTTTGTTGTCAAAGGTACCTTGCACCCAATACACGTGGACGTCTTCTTCGTGAAGGCCGCGAGAGGGCCCACTTTAGAAGTAACTACGATTTTTGTCCGAGTATGATCTCCTCTCAGCAAAGTCGATTCTGCACGGGCCTCTCCCAAGATTGGCTCAAATATACGAAGGAGGGGCTTGGACAACATATTGGTCAAATAATGTTCTGCGTCAATCGGAATGTTGTTCTCCAGCACGTAAATGGGATCCTGTGTATTTAAAGAAAAGTGAGATGACATGACATGTATTCTACCAAATAGTCTGTTTTTATTACCTCTGCACGCTGGTAAGCCGGAGTCTTTTTAGCCCCAGCAATGATGACGTATGGAACTCTATCACCAAGTTTAGGCGCGCTCCCAGCGTCTCTCTTTCTTAGTTTGTGAGCCAATTCGACGTGAGCCTGCTTGGCACTGTAATCTTTGTCAGTTTTAGTGAGCTCCTTTGTAATGACGAGTTGAGATATGTCTATGCGGTTGCAAAGCAGATCTGAAATGTTCTTCTTGGCGTAATCCATAGCGCCATCTGGATCTCTATCAATGAGAATCTTTTGCAAGCATTCGTTCATCATTTTTGCCACCAGAGGACAGTTGTCTCGGCGCACAGTCTCAATGCCTTTGCAGTCCATCTTGTCGTGCCTGTCTGGTTTGGTGAAGTAAAGGCCTGCATATCGCTTTTTGTTGATCAGCAAGTAAGGAAAGTACACCTTCTCGAACTCTAGGACAATGGGCTTGATAAACTTTGAGCTAACAAAAGAAGCTGCCTCTTGCCCTAACTTCATAGCCTCTGCAACTGTAGACACTCCAAAACGAACCATAACAGAGTCTGTGTCACCGTAGATTACCAACGCATCGTGATCGTAGCCATTTGAAATGCGGTACCTGAAAGGCAGCAAAATTACATAAGCACTGTAAATACTGCAACAACTGGCGCGCTAATGGTGTAAGCACTGTATGTACATATTTTCAAAGTAGATGGTAAAAAGCAAACCTGTTCTCGACTTCCGTCTTTGTCTTTTCAATCATCATTCTGCCGAATGCTGTCACGCTCTGAGAGATCTCCAGACAAGGCAATTTGCCTACCTGAGCACCTGTGAAACCGTACACACTGTTCGCGCTTATCTTTAGCGCCAACTGACGACCGTCTAAAACCTGCCATTGGAAACAATTCAATGAATCGCACATAAATATGGTAAAGATTTAGTTTTTGAACCTTCTTCTTAAAAGGATCTGTTTCTTTCT
Source organism: Metis holothuriae (assembly GCA_028566655.1). Lineage (NCBI taxonomy): Eukaryota > Metazoa > Arthropoda > Copepoda > Harpacticoida > Metidae > Metis > Metis holothuriae. The sequence continues at coordinate 12,310 of JAOXNJ010241719.1, read as the reverse complement.
TGAGGTCAGCTTTGGCTTTCTTCCTCGCACTTAACAACGATTCAAGAATTTGAGGCAACAGTCCTTTGCATACGTTGCTCTTCACAAAAAGATTGCCTGATGGGGTCTTCACGTAGTCATCACCACCTAAACCAAACTTTTCCACAGACCCAGACTGAAACATTCGAAATCGCTTATTAAGCTGGGGAAAACCATGAAATAGAAAATAAAATTTTAGACTCACTGTAAGAAGTGTGGAGTAGCAAAGGTTGTGTGCCATCATAATTGACGGGTACAGCGAGGAGAAGTCAAGTGTAGCTATTGGTTTATCGTAGTACCCTCTGAGCGGTTCAATGACCGTAGCTCCTTCGAAATTGTCGTCACTCTGCTGCGATTGGTAAGTGGGTATGACAAAGTTGCATTCCTTGGTTTTTCTCAGCAGCTGAGACATGACCTTAATCTGTTGTCCTCGAGTCTGCAGGTAACTCAAAGGTACCCCTGTAACTCGTGCCATTTCCATGTAGTTAATGACGCACATGAGCTTCTCTAGGAGTCTGAGCGGTAAATAAGCATCCTTAAGGCAGTAAACTGCAAGTCTTCTTCTAGTTTGGGCATTGCCATTTTGGAGATCTGTGATCACGCTGTGATGGACATCTTCTTTCTGCTCTTGTAAAAAGTGATAGGAAACGGCGTTCAGAGTGTAACTTCTCAACTTGTAATCGCGTATGAGGATGAGTAGAAGGTCAAATTGAACGCGTCCCTCTGTGTTGACCACCTTATTCTCACGCTTGCCCATTTGCTTACTTTGTAATATTGTCTCCTTGATCAAAGAGCGTGAGCTTTTGACACGACCCAAAAAAGGGAAGCGGGGCAAGTTTAATGCCTTGGCTCTACAACAATAAAAAAACGTTGGATAGAACATATTTTTCAAAACAATGCAAAACTTTCGGTTGGAACCTGTTAAGAAGATAGGGCAAATCAAAGTTGTTGATATTGTATCCAGTGATGAGATCGGGATCGGCAATTCGTACGAACTCGGCCCAGTTGTCCAGAAGTTCCTTTTCAGTCTTGAAAGAGTGCACATCGCTCCCAACGATCGGACCACAAGTGTCAAGCGTAAACACGTTACGGATGATTGCCTCTGAATCACCCTAGCAACAGAAAAATAAATAAGGAACATTAAAGTTGTGCTCAAGAACATTTCGTAATCTTCTTACCTGGCACACAAGCATGCTTGCAATCTGAATGACAGGATCCTTGTCGGGTTCTGGGAAGATTCCTTTACGCCCAGCACATTCAATATCAAAACTGAGTATTCTGAAAGGAGCCACGTGGCTCCAATCTCCTTCAGGTGCATGCGATATGAGCTTGCTGCACAGCACATCGACTTCAATTTGACATCTCGTAGTTTTGTTATTGTCTTGCCGAATGAGGTATTGGGCTTCGTGTAATTCGATCCAATTGCATCCTGTAACTCCACAGTCGGTCATGAAACGTATCTCGAAGTCGATGTTCGCCTCAAAAGCTCTGTACACTATGTTCGGTCCACTAAACTCACGGATGCTTACTTCGTTTCTCTCCAGAAGTCGTTTGGCGGGAGCGATTAGGCGAGGCAAAGCCACTGTTATTTGGATAAAAGGGCTCATCTTATTTCCCTGAATGCAAAGAAAAAATACACAAATTATAAAATGGACATGAATGTAGATTGACCAAATAGTAATCATCTACCACTTTCTAATCTTGGTGTTTTATTACAAATTAGAAAGTCTGGGAAGGACTTGATGAGGATGATAGATTGGAGGAGGAATTTATTGCGATGATTAATCCAAAACATAAAAGTTTAACTGAGGCTTGCCAGTTGGTTTGGCAAGAACAGATTAAAGTAACGCCAATACCAACCTGGAATCCGTAGATGGAGGCTTTTTCTACAAGCCTAGCCTCCAGCACGGCATCTTTGATCTCCTCATTCTTATTGCCCCTGCTGTCCCTCTTCAGCGCCTCGTCCAAAGCGTTTCTGAAGGCGCCGAGGTGGGAATGGTCGAAGCCGCTGGGAGCAGTCACGAAGAAGTAGGGGTGGAAGCCGTGCACGTGACAACACACGCTGTGGCCCTACATTAAGAAAATAATCTTACAAACGAGAATATTGACTTTATTAAATCTAGAAAACGTGCTGCACTACTTGTTGGGTGATGCCGAACATGCGGATGACGGGCACGGCGCCCTTCTTGGCCCCAAGCAGTTCCTGCATGGGACGAGGATCTACAGCCACGTGAACAACAATAAAAAAATGCGGGAATGATCAAAACGTTTTTTCGTGTTCATGGAAAAAAGATGGAATAATAAGTGTGGTGTCCTTTACTCGTGTAGTAGTCAATGTCGATTTGCTGGAAGACGAGGTTGCCCAGATTGGCCACGTCGACGTCGGGCCTGGCCCAATTCTTCTCGAACGCCTTGAGGTCGGCGGCCAAAGTGGACTGGCTGGTCTTCACAACGTTGGGCTCCTTCTCTTGCTGCTGCAACCAGAGGTGCTCCTCCTCGTCCATGACGTCGTCCAGGTCGTCCCAGTCGTCCATGGCGACGTCCTCGTCGTCGTCCACGACGCGTTGCTTCTTGCTCGGCGGCGCGCTCATCCTTCACGGCGCCCAATTTTCCCTCCGTTCTTCTCGCCAATTCGCGCGCCACCGCCAGCGCGCCAACAACAACAGCTGACAAAATGTAAACAAAGTCACGGCCGCGACTAGGGTTGATGTCGGGCCGGCGCCAAAGTCGGAGTTGATATTTGGAAGTCGAGTCAAGAGAGAACGAGGATTTAGATTAGAGCATGGAGTGCCTAGAAGCAAACGCACTCATGAATCGATACCAATTTTGATACGAAGAGACGTCGTATCAAATTGGCCAGATTTTACACTGTAGTTGGCTCTAGAATTGAACAAAAACCTGCAATTAAGTTAGCAAAAAAGGTATTTCTCCCTCTCTACTTGATGCACTAATCAAGCTTTTTTGTCTTTGCACGTGAAATCGGCCTACAAATTGCCGTGACGATTTACTTCTCTCATTAGTGGGCACTAAAACGCTTGTTTAAAAAGGAAGTAAAGAGGATATCATCCATTTTGAAAATAAAACACTAATAACCCGACTAAGACCTCATTAAGCACTCGAAAGTTTTCTCCAAATTCTTTGTTTGTACTTTCTTTTGACAGCATTGTTGCGAATCCACGTTATGGTCTGACACGTGATCTAAGCCGTCAAACAAGCTCGGTTGTCCTCGGTTACTCAAAAACGACTGGCTGCAAGCACTTTCGTGTTGTCGCATTGTTGTTCCCGATTCGCCATAAAGTGCAGTGCAAAAAGAACGCATTAGCTGTCAACAAGCACTTTAGCTTTCAGCTCATCAATTCCGATGGCAGCCGAAGCACGTCGTTAAATACACTTAAAGGGAGATCCAACATTGATGCAATAGCACTTATTGCAAGGAAAAAGCAAAAAATGGTTGCTTTTAGAATTGATACGTAATATTAATCATGTCATGTTAAAAGGAAAAATAGAACTGGTTACATATTATGCTGTTATAGGTACGAAATCCTTTGGAAACGTCAATAAAACTACTTTCATCAAGGAAAAAAGGGATCTCTACTACTCTTGCCTACATACTACCTTCCTTTTTAGCAATTGCTGCAGACACGCACAATCGTGTGCAATCGCTGCTGCAATCAGGCTACTAATGCTTTCTTAGTAGTGCATACGTACTAAGCTTAAAATGCTTAAAATACCGGCTTTTTTAATTATACGTATAGTGCTTTTGTTGTGTAGCAATGTGTGATGGAGTTGCTATGTAGGTGTTTGAAGAGGCACTTGATGACGGGAAGTGGATGGGCCAGCTCGATAAGAAAGGAGCTCACTCATTCTCTTACTTATTTACTAGCTCACACCCAAAAAGAAGTCTAGTTAACACTGGCCACACAAGAGAAAAAGAAAAATGGAGTACATTGTTTTTGCATAAAAAGTCTGTTTACTTTTCTGAACTAACATGACATTAGGGTGGTTGGCTTTATTATCGAATTCAAAGCTGGGAATGGAGGTCTACTTGAAATTTTTTGTGAGTTTAAATAACACTTGTGCAATGGACACAGATGCAATGCCATGAATTCCAGCGAATTCACATGTGGTTATTGCACTGCACTTCATGGGAGATTGTGGCTTTAAAAAATCGTTTTTTTGGCTGCTAAATCCCCTATTAATCTCCACGTCTGATCAATCATTCTCCATCACTCAAATCCCCAACACCAAGACCTCTTCACTGCATTCTTTCCCCTTCCCCTTCTTGCACTGAAACTTCTTTTAAAAGCTACGAATCTCAGTCACTTTTAAGTTGTTCTAAAACAAAACTTGTTTCAAAAGAGTTTTTTCTCGTGGCAGATAAACGTTTTAATCATTCGAGGCACAAGTTTGAGCGGTGAATGTTCTTTTCCTGCTCCTTTTTTCCAGAGCTTTCTCGTTGCAATGGGCGAATTGCGAGCTCAAGCACGGTTCTACTTTTGCCTGGAGCAAGTGCAGTTACTGGACCTCATTCGCTGACCATCCTCATCACCGACAACAACACAGGTAATAAATAACAAACAATCTCAATATGTAGAGACAAGCAGTCAAGCATAAGTGGACTCTTGTGTCTGTCAACTCCGACAAAAGCAGAGATGGAGTGGCCTGACTTCGCACAAAAGGCTCCTAGATGGATCAGAGCTTATTGACTCTGCCACTTAGCCAAAGTGCATTAAGTAAATGGAAATATAATATATAGTAAGTACACTACCTATAATGTGGAGTGTGTCTGTCTAATGTCTCACTTGTTACTGTCTCTCTGTGTGTCTCTCTGTCCGTCCACTTTTCCTCGTTTTTTCAGTCGTCTTTTTCTCAGTTCCCTTTTTCTCAGTTCCCTCTTGAGGTCCAGTCAACGGTGGAAGTGGGCTCAAAGAAAATGAGTTATTTAACTTATTTTGTTCTGAAGATCCTTAAGGGTTCATTTGTTCAATCATCTCTCTTTCTTTAGTCCCTTTAGTGACTCTTGCTTTCCTCAGTGTTTTGAGTCTTTATACATATATGACAGTTTTCAATAATATAGCTTTTCTAAAAGAGAACTAATTTTTTTTATGTTATAAGCAATTATAGCAAACTACGTATGACTATAGTGTATGTTCTCTCTTCAATTTTTTCCTTATTATACTGACCCAGCACTCACTTTCGTTTTGTTATGACAGACTTCGTGTAGGTATGTTATGAATGATGGATGAAGGATTTGAGTTCCTTCGAAGCTCAATGCTCACTACTACTGGAATACAGATCTTGTCGTCTTTCACTTATTCCTTTATTATTGCAATTTGGTTATTATAGGCCTACTAGTAGAACTTATATACTGCTTTCATTATGTAGATATTAATGATGGTTGTGTATTGGCTTCGATGGATGCACTTCTCTCTCAATGTTAACAAGGGCACAAAGGACATGTGGAATGGGATTCTGTTCAGAACACAAAGCAATACTAAAGTAGCTTTTGTATTTGACTATAGAAGGATTTGATGTATCCTTAATTCATAGTACTAATGTATAGTGCTAATACAGGGTGAGTTTTTCTTTTAAGGCTCGTAATGTGTCGAATCCATTAGTTCTAGACTACTACATAGTTACTCCTGAGATGACCATTAGTTCTTGTCCGGCTTCCTTCGGACAGGTACTTTGACATTCTCTGGATTATGTACCTACTTTTAAATGTTGATGATTTTCTTAAATGTCAGACAATTTCTGGACCTCTTCAACTCTTGTTTTGGATATAGAATCTCTTCTCTTTTTTTCCTTTTAAACCTGACTTCTTAACGTTTTTCATCAAGTACAGCATTAATAATCGAAATTGCCTACTTAACTCTCGTTTCTATCCTTAATACTTGACCTACTTCGTACTCGTACATGGTGTACATAATAATGGTTCTATGGAACCTTTTCTCGTCTTTCAATGTTTGGTCAAGAAATCCGGCTTTGCGCAAATTCTCTGAGCCAAGTGCTGATAATCAATCAATCAATCAATCAATCAATCAATCAATCAATCAATCAATCAATCAATCAATCAATCAAACACTGGGTGTTGATTCAATCGATGTCTAAATACATATTTGCACGCCTTTGCAACTATGACGAAACAACAGTGCAAATTTGCTGTATTTGCGAATCAGATCGTGGCCCCGCATTAATCAGAGCTTTCGATTAACAATGAATGTTCTTTTAAATCTATCCTTTAGTCTATTATACTCGTAAGTACTACAATAACATTTGCAATACGTATCTTATTTTTTCTTTTTTACTTATTGTATTAGAAAGTGCTCTTTTTCCAGTGAATTTTTGTATTTTCTGCTGGTACAGGACATCCAGACGAGTAATAATTGTCTGGGCCGTCCCACTTGTCCGTCATATTGATTGCTTTCTTTCTTTTGCCGGATTTGGAATTTGGCATCTAATAATCCTTTTGAAAAGATTCAGTGGTGCAGAAATCGTTGCACACATTTTTCCTTTACTAAATGCTTTTTTTGTGCCTATTATAAGAGGGATGCAGTAAATAGAAGATTGAGTTGGCTGGCAAATGGGGGCCATTGCTGACGACGTGGACGCCCATTTCATGGCCAGGGCGACATATTGAAAAGAAAGCTTTGAGAAACAGCTAACTCTTTTCCAGTGCTAAAAAAGCATTCCACTTATATGTGCAATACTTTCTTTTTTTGCAGCTCTTATAGTGTACAAAACACTAAAGGCCGTTTCGAACGAGGCCCATCAGCTCTGTTTACCGTCCTTTAGATCACGACTCTCTACAATACGTACACAGAAAATTGCCTGAGCTAAAGCTATTGTGTACCTACTTAAGTGTTTCTGTGATGTGATGGAGTAAATTTCGCAGGTGACGTGCTTTCCAAAGGCCTTTTGTGATTTTTCACTCTGATTGATGAACTACATATTCAGACCCTCTGCCTCCTCCATCTCTGTCCAGTCGTCCCCATATGCATAACAATTTATGTAGAGCAGAGAGCACTTGTGTATGGCTAAAGATTGGTGAATAAGAGAGGAGACAAAAATCTCTGCAATTTAAAATACAAATGTTATTTCAGACCTTTACATAGTTCCAACATATACTATAGTGTTAACCGATATTGGTTCCATCAATGAATTCTTTAATACATTTTACATTTTTAATCCGCGATTCCGTGTTCTTTGCTCAATTTGACCCCCAGTAAATTTTGCAGCAACCAAGAAAAATGTTTATTTGATAATCAATATAGGTAGGTATATATTGTTACTACAATACGAGTACCTATTCAAGAGTTGTACTTGGCTAAGTAAGAATTTAGGTATTTCCGACACTTAGCTAACCATTTTTACCTAGCAGTTACTACTACATTACCTATTGTATGTATTGGGGGATTGAGAGTGAGTCCCAAGGGAGCGCCTTAGCTCCCAATTTCTCCCTGGAGACGCTTTGAGTCGCTCTGAATTCTCTGGAGGCGCCTCATTTCGAACATTGCAGAGAATTTGAACATGAATCACTAGAAACCGTTTAAAGGTCATTAAAGTGGCTGAAAACGTTTTTAATGTCCTGTTTTCCTTTCAGTGGTAATGTGGCAGTCGAGTCCGTCTTCGTTGTGCTCGACGTCGTCGTCGCCGACGACGACGCTGGCGCCGTCCTCGCCGACCACGGTGGTCTCGGACAAGATGGCCAACATGGAGTGCTACGCGGACCCGTCCGAGGGCGTGCGCGCCAGCTTCCTGCAGTTCGAGAGCATTGTCGGCGGCTACCTGCTCGTGCTCGTCGGCGTCCTCGGCCTCGCGGGCAACGTGGTGTGCGTGGCCGTGCTGCGCATGCGCGACATGCGCAAGAACAACGTCTGCTTCAACCAGCTCATCCTCGGTGAGACACGTACCTATCTGCAGTCTAGTAAAGTGGACAACATTACGATTACTATCTTGTTTGCTTTTAATTTTGTCTCTGTCAATAAACAAGGCAAATGCCATTAGTGCCTGCTTTGAAGCTCATTTTGGGTTTCACTACGTACTTAAAGGGGTACTGTGGCAAAATCGATTAGAAAGCTGCTACAAACTTACATTACTTCTGTGTTTTAACAATTGTCGAAAGCTCGTTGTGGCCGCAATTCCCACAAGTTTTTGCATATTCCATTACTTCTTCAAATGCAGTATGTTTCTTTGTTCGCGTGTGCTTTCGTCGAAATAGAAGTGATTCGTACGAATCATGAATAATAACTTCATAAGAGACTCTGTTTTCCCCTCTCTCAATTTGCCAATAAACACCATTTCGCGGGAATAAGGATGATGGAGTGGATCACAACAACAACAATTAGCTAGAGAATCGAATATTGCGATTCCTAGGAATTCTAATTGTTAGTTCTTGGAGCAACCAAAATAAAAGTAGTACGTACAGTATGTGGAGCTGACAGAAACAGTTCTTTGTTATTGGCAGAAGCTGCCTATTTGTGTGCATCAATTCAGACAAGAAGGAAAAAAGAATGAGCCTCCCTTCACCGCCATGAATGAATGTATTATACGTACAGATCGTATTATTATTGCCATTAATTCATTCATTCATAAGAACAAAGAGACACAAAGGAAACAAGAGTGGGTAATATAATGCAGTGCAAATAACAGCTCTCATTCTTATTAGATTAAGAACGAGTATAGCTACGCTGAAATTGGACTCAGAGAAAAAAAGGCAGTAAAGTGGTCAATTTCAGGTAATCGCAGTTGATTAGATCGAGGTCCCTTTTTTTGTACTCTTATAAAATAGTAGGTAGATCACTCTGAATTCGAATTCACTTTGCTTAATTTACCAAGTGTTGCGAAAATTCAATAATAAAGAAGTGCTATTAAAGTAAAGCAGCATTATTGTACCAAAACATACCTATTAAGCTCTTAATGTGGAATAAGCTAGAATATGTGTATTTTTTAGCAATACTGCTCTCCTGGCTTGAAAGCTGCTCAATCCATAGCAAAGGCGATCTCAACAAGTTCTGTATCATACAATCTTGATGCTTTACATATAAAAACGCCATATAAAAACGAAATAAGGAACTATAATTAAGGAAGGATCGTTGCTTGAGCCATTTAAAAAGCTTTTGATGCACTCTGAAATTCAATTTGGTCTCGCAAATAAGGTAGCCTGGGAATCTTTTGGCAGCTCATATGTTAAGGTCCTGAGCTGTAGCTAGGCAGATGGTTAATGGGGGCTCATTAGTGGGAGAAATGTTAGTGACAGCTGAAAGTGTTGCCAAGATGGACAGGGGCCATCAGGGCCTAAAGACCTGGCTGCGGTTAGGACCAACCTCAAAGTAATGCTTATAATTTGCGGCCACCACTGAACCGCCTCGAAATTCAAATTTGATTTTACTGGAACCATAGAATAACTCTAGAATAAGACACGTACCTACAAACACAAATGTCGCTGAACACTAACTTATGTAAATGAGACTGAAAGTAACATCTCATACTACTATTACAGTGCACAAAGTATGTATAATAAGTATGTAAGAGTAGGTACGTTCTCCATGGTCTATGTAGGCATGATATGAAGATTGGAGAAGAAAGTCTGGGAAGAGTTGTCTGTCTGTCTGTGTGTCTCTTTGATCTGCATGGCAAAAGATTTGCTTTGTCAAGTCTTACGTATTATTCAAATGTGCCAGCAAAAATGCACATATTAAAAAGGAGAGAACACAAAAGAGCATTCATTGTACATGGATCTCTACTTTTTGTCTGTTGTAATGTGAGTAAATAGAGTAGTCTCATTTTTGCATAATAAATGTACACTTTTTATGTTCGTTTGCATTGAGAGATGGCTGACTTTCTCTCTGCTTGTCTTTTCTCCTTGTTGTCGACCACTAGCTGTGTCTTCTCTAGCTCGTGTGATGCTTCCATTTGAGGGCAAATAGACTTGACTGCGCATTATATTGTGCCAGAACAAGTCATAACAGCAATGGACTGCGGTCGCAGTTAAAGTGGGTTGGTTATGTCCTTACAAGATGCATGGAGGAAGACATTAGCCATAAGTCACGGCCAAAATAGCCAGGGCCAGAGTCAAGTATCAGAGGCCACAGACTTTTTTTTCGTAACAAACATTGAGAATTGGCCTCTTGCTTCTTTCGAGTTGCATCAACATTACCTACTACAAACTTAGAATTTGGCAATGGACAGAGTTCAGTGTTTAAGTTGCTAGAAAGTTCCTTATACTATTTCTATATAGAATATAGCTATATGAATACTATTTCTTATCAGTCATTATTATTCTTTTCTGCCTATATACAATGAAAAGTTTTAGTTCATTACTTTACGTACTGAATGCTTTAGACGAAGATTCACGAAGCTCTGCGGCTCTGATTGGCCTCACTCATTTGCATATCGACACTACTCACAGCCATCTGTCCGTCCACAATGATCCTTTGCTTAGCACTAAGAGCTTCTAAATATTACTGTTAACACAAGTGGCTTTAGACAATGGAAGGCAGTCAAGGCACAAACAAAAGAGTTGCCACAACTTTCCAACTTCTCTTTCTTCTCAAACAGCCACTTTTGCCCCTCGTCCCTTTAGTAAGTACTCCATTGCACTAGGACGTTATTAGTGACAAGTTGGTTGAGTCTGGGAAATTGAGTGGCTTTTCAAAGTTCCTCTGTGGCTAAATCTACTAAATCTTGGTGAATCTGAGTGAATCCTTTGTTAAGTTGCTTTAATACAAGTCCTACAAGTTTGAGAGCTGGTTACGTAATGTTGTGATTGGGAGTGGTTTTTTTTGGGTGGCGAGTGTCCAAGTGTGATTGTTGGTTGCACCGCACTCAATCTCGCCTTTATGGCACTGGCCACTCCCTTTTTGGGTCCACACACACTTTGGAAGAGCTCCTTCTCTCTTGTCCGCTCATTTTTCACAACACAAAGTGCGTAGCAAGCAGTCTGGGACATCATAAATTGCCAGTTATGTGTGCAACAAAAATACACATGTTATTAAGCAAAGAAAGAAAGCACTTCTTTTTAATGTACATAATCTTCTTCTTGCACTCCTCCCTCTTAATTATTTTTGGCAGCACTGGTGGCGTCCGACAGCTTGCACATCGTCTTCGGCATTCTGGAGTCGGTGCGCAACTCATTTCCCGCACTTTACCCGCAACAACTGCTACATCTCTTCCCTTTCTTCCAACATCCGCTTTACCGGTTAAAAAACTCAAATTTTGACTTATAAAGTGTCTTTTTTTAAATATTTGATCATTTTTGGAGAAAATTATGTATAATGAGTGGATTCTTGTTAAAGGATAACGTTATGTGCGTCCATTTATTTGGTGATCTCGGTGTCGATGGAGCGTTATTTGGCCGTGTGTTTCCCGCACAACTACCAGAATCTGAGTGGACGCGAGCACCGCGTCCTCTGCTACCTTTTGCCCGCTATCTGCGCAGCAATAGCGCTAAACGGACCCAGATTCCTCGAGATCAGAACCGTCAACAGGTAAACAACAATAATACTTATCTTTAAAAAAAGGTAAACAATAAAGCCTAATTTGTCAATTTAACCAAGTTTTATCACTTGACTTTTCTAAAAAAAATGTCCAAAATAAGTAGATTTATACAAATATGTACAACTTTCTAAGGAAAAGTCGGTCCAAAAAAGCATATTGTATTACTACTTTTAATAGTAGTAATATACGAGTACTTGCATCCTCCTTCAACAGAAGCAAGTACCCTAAGTACTCTTACCTTCATGTATGTTGTGAAGTGTCCAAGTTGTTGACCATCGCCTCTTCAGCCCCTTTTGTTGCCACTTGAAGCCCCTCCAGGACGTCCTTAAGAAGCTTCAAAGGACATTCTCAGCCCCACTTGGCAATCCTTCCATTAGCAATTCTCTGGCTCCCTTCTACAAACAGTAGTATGTGGAATCCTCTTATTAGGGGCTCGCAAATGCACTTTCCTAGCCACTTTTACCATGGAATGTAATTACTACACTACATGTACAACAAAATACTTATATGTAGAATGCAGTACAAAGTACTTGTATGTACTAAAAGGACCTGGATTCATCCTTTGTTGGAGAAGGTTCCTTCGTTCTCAGGAGATCTCATTGAATCCCCAATGGGAGAAGCCGGCGAAAAGTGACAGGTTGCTGTCCCAAAGTTCTTCGTTGACAATCGGAATCTAATTCAATCGTAATCGAATCTAAGCAATTACTGTCCCCCCAAAAAAGAGAGGAAATAGTGAGTCACACAAGAGAATCCCCAAAAAAAGATTGTTTGTTAAACACTTATTAGTCATTAT
>JAOXNJ010241609.1:0-15345 GCA_028566655.1 Metis holothuriae | reverse complement strand
TTTTAATGCACACTTTTCAACCTTTTTTAGACTTCTTATTTATTCTATTTTTTACTTTTATTCCCTTTAAGTGCAAGAAATTGAGGGGTAGATTTTATTACTTTCTTCATTAGTAACTCAGAAGTCAGCTGTAGAGTGACTCATGCATTCATAAAGTGTTTGACTCAATTGCGTAACACCCCCGTTTTGTTTACTCGTAATAGTAGTTTAACCTTATATATAATAACCTTGCGTCATAGCCGCGCGCACAAAAATTGGTGATGGATCGCGCCCTAATTTCTTGCGTTCGGACCGACCCGAAACTTGGCTCGAGTCAAATTCTGTGAAGAGTTTGGCCGAATTGCACACTTTGTACATTGCAGAAAGTACATGCTGTGATATAACGAATTGTCTCGATATAGCGAACAAAACCACCTGCTTGTCAAAATTTTATGCACTGTGAGTCTCGATATAACGAACAATCTCAAGCAGATTTTACTAATGTAAATAAAATGTGCCTACTGGTACTGACATCTATGAGAATGGGTGTCAAGCAATTAAAGTGAGAGTCAAAAGACAAATCAAGAACAATTTCAGTAAAAAATACAGATTTTGGACGTTTGCAGAAGCCAACAGTGAAACTTGTACATTATGTACTCCTCTTGTCTCATTTCTGTGTCCCACTGTAGTAAAATTGAAGTGAAGATAGTCTCGATCTATCGAACAAAGGTGAGCTGACGAATTTGGATCACTAATAAAAGTCACTAATAAAGGATAATTTATTGCTACTCTTTATATGAATTCCTCGTTCTCCTCTAATGTTGCTTCACAAATTAAGCATGCTAGGAATGAAGTCCATAGTTACTAGTTAGTTATCTTAGTAACATTATAATATAAATACCTACAGCCTACAGGCTACAGTATAGTCGAATACAACATAAGTACACAAAGACAGAGGAAGACGAAAAGGCGCGAAAACAGCCATTGCTGTGACCAGCTGACGCGCCAAAGCGCCTATTTACCGCCGCGACTTGCAAACATTGCGTCAACTTTTCGGAGCCAAAAAGAAAGTAAAACGTCGATATTTTTGTGGCAAACCCCTCAAATTGTTATTTGTGAGTATCGTTAGTGTCAATATTCTCTTAATGTGAGAGTGGAATTTGGAAAGAGTCCCGAATCCGCGACAAAAAAAGCGCCTTTTTTGGCGCCTTTTCATTAAACTTATCTGGTCACAAGTCCGCACTGTTGTTGTGGTCGCCAATTCGGCGGGAACGGGGTTCACTGTCTCGCCAGACGCCGCGTCTCCCGCAGCTACGGTACATCAATTGCTCGATCATGGACGTGAACGCGGCGACGAGCGGCCAGATCAGGGTGGAGGACACGGTGGGGTCGCGCTGCCAGAAGCTCTTCCTGGACTTCCTCAACGACTTCGAGGACGACGAGCACAACGACGCCGACAACGAGCCCAAGTACCTGAGGCTGACCAAGGAGCTCGTGAAGCCCGAGCGCAACATGTTGAGCGTCTCGCTCAGGGACGTCGAGCACTTCAACGCCACGCTGGCCCAACGCATCACCGAGGACTTCTACCACGTCTACCCTTTCCTCTGCAGGCACGAATAAACGCGTTGCCTCATCAAGTCATCATTATCAATTTATCGTTTCGTGATTCGTTTTTTAACGCTTTTGTTTTGTTGCCTTTTTAGTGCCTTGCGGTTGTTTGCGAAGGAGCGCGCCGAGTTGTCTATCGAGGGCAAGGCGCTGTACGTCTCCTTCCTCGACCTGGACGCCATCTTCAAGGTGCGTCAGCTGACCACCTCCAAGATCGGCCACCTGCTCAAGATCACGGGTCAGGTTGTGCGCACGCATCCCGTGCACCCCGAGTTGATTTCGGGCACGTTTGTGTGTCAGGACTGCCAGACGGTCACGGAGAATGTGGAGCAGGAGTTCAAGTACACCCAGCCCTCTGTCTGCGCCAACAAAGTGTGCAATAATCGATCCAGGTTCACGCTCGACCTGAACAAGTCGCGCTTCAACGACTTCCAGAAGGTGCGCGTGCAGGAGATTCAGGCCGAATTGCCTCGTGGCTGCATTCCCAGAGCGCTGGAAGTCATTCTCAGGGCCGAATGTGTTGAGCAGGCTCAGCCAGGAGACAAGTGCGACTTTATTGGCACACTTATTGCTGTTCCGGATATTGCTTCCATCAACTTGCCCGGGGCCAGAGCCGAGTCTGACGCCAGACACAACAGGGCCGAGGACTCCGAGGGTGTCAGAGGTCTTAAGAGTTTGGGGGTCAGAGATCTCAACTACAGACTGGCGTTCTTGGCCAACTCGGTTCACGCCAAGAACGACACACTGCGCGCTTCGACTTCAGACGAACATGATGAGGAGGGCAATGAGGCTGGGCTGGACGCCGAAAAGCTCAAGAAGGAAATGGATCCTAGAGAGTGGGAAACTATTTATGAGATGAGTCAGGACCGCAATCTATACTCGAATTTGATCAACTCCCTTTTTCCTACTATCCATGGCAACGACGAAGTGAAGAAGGGCATCATGCTCATGCTGTTTGGTGGGGTGCCTAAGGTAACTCCGGAAGCAACTACTCTTAGAGGGGACATCAATGTGTGCATTGTCGGAGACCCGTCAACTGCCAAGAGTCAGTTGCTTAAGCAGGTAAAATAATGATATTTTTCTTTAAATAGTGAAGTTGTTCCGAACTAATTATAATTACTTTTCATTTTACAGGTCACCGATTTCAGTCCCAGAGCTGTTTACACAAGCGGCAAGGCAAGCAGCGCTGCTGGTTTGACGGCGGCCGTGGTGAAGGACGAGGAGAGCGCTGAGTTCGTTATCGAAGCTGGAGCTCTCATGCTTGCTGACAATGGGGTGTGCTGCATTGATGAGTTCGACAAAATGGATGTTTCTGATCAGGTACTCAAACTTTTTCACTAGCTTGAGGACGAGAATTTTCTCGATTGGTCTCGTTTATTCTGTAACTCTTTGCATTAGGTTGCTATTCACGAGGCAATGGAGCAGCAGACGATCTCGATCACGAAGGCGGGCGTGCGTGCCACTTTGAACGCTCGTACGTCCATCCTGGCTGCAGCCAACCCTGTCGGTGGTCGTTACGATCGGTCGAAGAACTTAAAGCAGAACATTCAGATGTCACCTCCGATCATGTCTCGTTTCGACTTGTTCTTCATTCTGGTGGATGAATGTAACGAGACAACCGACTATGCCATTGCTCGTCGCATCATTGATCTTCACTCGAAGCTAGTGGAATCGGTGGAAAGGACATACAGCCCTGATGATATTCGTCGCTACATTCGCTTCGCCCGTCTTTTTAATCCAAAGCTGAGCGCCGAAGCCAAGGCTATGCTGGTTGATAACTACAAGCTGTTGAGGATGAGAGACTCGGGATCTGGGGTTAAATCCAGTTGGCGTATTACTGTGAGACAGTTAGAATCCATGATTCGACTTTCGGAGGCGACGGCAAGAATGCACTGCAGCGATGTGGTTCAAGAGAAACACGTCAGAGAGGCGTTTAGACTTCTCAACAAATCTATCATTCGTGTGGACCAGCCCGACGTGCATCTAGATGAGGACGAAGACGAAGAAGTAGATGAGCCCATGGAGCAAGACGAGAACCAAGATGTGAGCAATATCAATGAAGCCCATCAGGGATTGGAGAAACGGTCGCAAGGGGCAGCCGAACAGAGTAAGACTCGTCTCAAATTGACGTATGAGGCCTATAAGAGCATGGCGTCACGATTGGTTCGTCATTTGCGCAAACTCGAGTCCATGGGAGAGGATGGCGACGATGAAGAGACTTGTCTGAAACGTTCGGAACTCGTTGATTGGTATCTTAACGAGGCTCTTGATCAGGCTGAGGTCGAAACTCAGGAGGAGTTGTTGCAACGAAAACTTATTGTCGAGAGAGTAATCGATCGTTTGGCCTATCAAGACCACGTCTTCATTCCGCTCACCCAAACAGCCAGAAACAAAACGACCGAAGAGGATCCTTTCATTGTCGTTCACCCTAACTTCAGTCTGGAAGCCGACCAATAAAATCCTTGTACTTTTATTTGCTACCAGGCTTACTAGCAATAGAGGCTTGGTTTTCTTGTATTTCGAACAAATGTATCTCGTCCCTCTGTCCCTAACTGTCTCAAAGCGTGCCAGAATGTGTTGGCCATTTTTGTGCGTCGTCTTATCGCTTTGAACTCCATTTTCACACGAGTTTCGAGCAACGTGTTCAAAGCCAATGTTTGTCCAATGTCCACTCAATCTTATTTTACTTTCTCGAACAGTAACAGTTTCTTAATTGAACGTAAAACGTGGAGAGCAACACGAATGCCAAGACATGTGGCCATATCAATGTCACTGTCAATGATTTCTTTCCCTTGTCGTCAAGCTTGTCTGTTGAAAGTCGGCCTTAGGCAAAGGAAGCCTCGTTAGGCCTAGTATGCCTACTCACATTCCTAGATACAGTTGGAGCTACATAAGAGAAGAAAGCAGCGAGAGAGCAAGCAGCCCTGAACCACAACAACATCGACATAAAGTGGACAAATATCATGCGAGTGATTCAGTTAAAAGTGGCCACTTAAAGTGGTCATGGAGCAAACTTGTCCTTCGTGGATGGCCTGGGCCAAGAACTGGCTGCTGGAGGCCACCAGTTGGAGCCAGGATCGACTGCCGGACGAGCACGAGAATGCATTTAGCATGGAGCACTTCCAGGACAGAGTGAGACGTAAAATTGTCCTAAAATGGGTCTGAAATCAAATGCATTTGATATAAACGACTAATGTATTTGGCACTGTAGGGCATCGGTCTGGTGTGTTGTCGTCGATTGGCGGCGGGCACGAAGTTGATGGAGGAGTCGCCGTTGCTGTGCGTGGCCCTGGAGCCGGACGGCAGTCTGGTGGGTCGTCTCGTCGACGAGCAGATCCGCGTGGCCGACCTCGAGTCGCAACTCGAATCATTAAACGAGTCCGAGCTGAGCAGCTTCAACGACTTGTGCGACGCCACGGGCAGCTGCGGCAGCGCGTTCGGCATTCTCAAGACGAACGCCTTCGCCGTGAGGAACCCCGAGCCCGTGCTCGGCGTCTTCCCCCTCGTCTCACGCCTCAACCACGCGTGTCAGCCCAACTGCCACCATTACTGGGATGCCAGGAGCAAGAAAATGGTGGTCAGGACCGCCAGAGCCGTCGAACCGGGCCAGGAACTCACCATCTCTTACATGTCGCCTCTACTAAGACACGATTTCGACGCCAGGGTAGAGAATCTCGTCAAATAACTCATTTTGAAATGTTTTTAGTCATTTCTCAAGGAAAATTGGTGAATTTCGTTGTGACAGAGTTCGAGGAGGACGATATTGAGGGAGGAGTTCAACTTCGAGTGTCAGTGCGAGCTCTGTTTGATCGAGGACTCCAATGAGAATGATCAAGGTCGCAGGAGAATTTTGGCCATAGAGGAGATCTGGCCAACCCTAGGTCCATAACACTCTGTTAATATTCGCTCTTAATTGATTTCATCAAATGTAAAAAAAGAAGAATTTTTCAAAAGGTGATGACCCCGCATCGGCGTTGGCGGCGGCGGAGGAGCAGCTGGCCTTGGCCACGTCGCTGTCGTTGCACGCGGGCCACTTGACGCACGTCTCGTTGCACGTGGTGGAGGCGGCGTCGCTCTGCGTCTCCAGGGCCAAATGTTCGGAGTGGAATAACAGAACTAGAGCAATTGAGGCTGCCAAAAATACCGAAAATTTGGCACTTTTGGCATACGGAATGGGATCTGAGGAGAGTCGTATTATGCGCAAACTCGTTAAATTGTGCTCCAGAGGGGCGCAGAGAGACCTTTGGAACGGGGTGCAGGAATTGATTGCCTCTTTGGACGCCGTCATTGATTGATCGATCAAATCATTAGTTGATTGATTTGATTGGCAATTGATATGCATACCGTGTTACCTTAAAAGACAGTGTATTACGAGTACATCTACCTGGTTACTAAGCTCGTAATGAAAGTATTGCCTTAATGTGCCACAGTTCCTTGTTCAGCATCATTTGGTGTCACTTTGCTCAAACAGTGTTTAAAGCAAACAAATTCTATCTTTGCATGCAAACATTAGCTGATAAAGACAAGAACGCAATATGTATGGAGATAGCTTTACCATGTTAGATTGTCATGTTTTAGTATTTCTTGCAAAAACTTGGATGAATTGATTGATTACCTCATAGTTTCCTTAGAGCAACAATGCTGTGACTGAAGACTTTGGTGATTGATGGAATAAAAGACGATTGATTGATACTAAATTGTTTTGATAATCTGTCTCTTTCTCTTATATTCTGCTCTTTGCAGTTAGTTGATTCCTAGTCGATCCTCCTGAAAATTTTCACAAAAAAGAGAAAATATTCAGGTTTGACAGGAACAATATGTGACAGTTTTCTCTTTGCAAGTAGTAAAAATGTCCTTGGGCAAATTCTAGGCCGACCGCGAATGGATGCACTCCCATTTTGGCACTGGCCAAAATTTGCTAGGACTGAGGGTAAACGCGTCGAACAGTGTAAACATGTCGACAAATTCTATTAAGACCTAGATTAGCTCCTTCTTTAATTTATAAAAAGACATTGATAAGAGCGGGATTATAAGAACAAAGAGCATTTAATTAGTTGGAATTTTTATCTCTGTTTTCTGGTATTGTTACGATAAGGATCGTTGTCGAGCAGCTTCCTCTGATTAACGAAAGCGCGCGAGGAAGCGTGAAGGGAACCTTTTTTTTTTGGCTTCCTGGTCCAGAAAAGAGCCAAATTGTCAGTACAATTTCAGCTCTACCCTCGTCAACAACAAAATTCTTTTATTGCTCTGTAATCAAATCGCTTTAATTATGGCTCCAAATTTCTAATCTTTAATGTCCTCAATACTGCCTTAATAATTGAAGGCTCTGTAAAGTTCAGGGTCCAAAGAGAAGAAGGTAAAATTGAGTGGAGGCACAAAAGTGCATGGAAATCTGACGCTCTGCGTGACTCAAGGTCGACTCTGATTCAGTCACTTTGATTCGTTCATCAAGGACATTCAATCAATCAATCAATTTTTGATCAACCATTAATAGTACAAGTCTTTTTTCAAACTGTTTTTGTAGTTCAGTCGCAAAGCGATCCATTTGACAGCACTGACACTACATTGTCCAAAAAGAGTCATGCACTTCACTTTTACACTTTTGCTGCTGTCAATATTAAAGCTTGGTCACACTAAAGTCGCCTTTAAAAGAGGCTCCTTTAGCGACATCTTTGCCAACGAACTTGGACAAGGCCATCGCCAACTAAAAGTAGAACAGCAGCAGCAACAGCAACAGCAACAGGAACGGCAACGGCAACAGCAACGGCAGCAGCAACAACAGCAACAGGAACAGCAACGGCAACAGCAGCAGCAACAGCAGCAGCAACAGCAGCAGCAACAGCAGCAAGGGCCACCAAAGGTTAGTACATACACTCATTAAAATGAGTGCTAAATAAAGCAGTAAAATCTAGTATACAAATTTTGTTAACAGGTGTTGTTCCCTTCCTCCTCACCTTCTGTGCCATCATGGCCGAATTTCCCTTTGGACGAGTCCCTGCGTCTCAACGACCCCGACTCGCCCTACGGCCTCATCCAAGATTTGCAGCAACAACGAAAGCAGCAGAGGGTCAAAAGGGTTTATTGGGTCGAAGATTTGAAGTTGGATCCCAGAGAAATTGTGCTTTTGGACGGAAACTTGCTGGTGATCAACGCCAATTTGCATTCCAATGAGCTTCCTCAAAGAGATTGGCCTCCTTTCGACCTCTACGAGGCTCCACCACTGCCCAGAGTCTCGTATCCACTCAGAAACGGCAAGACTCTCAATACAGGCCTGTTGCCAGCTCCGGGCGCCTTTCCTCTCCTTTCTGCTGGTCACACGCACTTGCCGGAGAACAACATTCAAAATTTGGGCGGGAACAATCTCGTTCATGATAAGTTGCATGAAGACTTCATTGGAATGTCTTGGAAGTGGCCAGGACTACTGAAGAGACCCACTATGCATCCTTGGGCTGCAAACCCAGCATATAGTAGAGGTAAAGAGAGTGAAGATTTGTTCAGAGCCTCACCCAGGTTGGCCTCAAATTTCTAAACTCCGCCATAAAGAAGAAGGAATTTTATGGTTTCCCTAATTGTAAAGAAATAATAATTAATCTACAAAAATGTGTGTTAAATTATGTGTAAGCATTGCTGATGGGAAATAATTCTTACAGATTGTTTAGAACTTTTTGGAGTAAAATATAAGTTTACAGCTGCGCTGTGTCCGAGCTTGCAGGGGGCAGTTTATTAGTTATTTACGTACACTTGTGAAATCATTTCGTCGTGTTTCAAGACGTTTTGTTAAGTGGGACTGCAATCACAGGTGTCCATTCAAAAAGTAAACAAAGCTAACAAAGATAGGGAAAGAGTGTTTTTGGAATGTGCTCTTTTCTTGCACTTTAATGTACATGAAACACGCAACTTTAAGCAATGACTGGCAGTCATTTCTTAACTGTATCTCAATGCATTTCAAGTTTCCCCTAAAAATCCTCCTTCTGCTCTGCACCCTCGCCTCTCTCTCTGTCTTCCTCATTCTCGTCACCAGACAATCATGTGAACACCAATCAATCAATCAACTGCCAATAGGCAAAAATCAAGGAAAATCAAGGATGCAACACCCGGTGCATATTCGAGCCTCTCGTCTGGCCTCGAAATGCGTCGAACATCGCTCCGAATTTGACCAAAGTCTCTTCGGTTCTAACAAAAGTTTGGCAAAATTGAGCAAGTTGGTTGAGGAAGCGCCAATTTTCGTGGAGAAGGACAAAGGTTTCTTCTTCTGCAAAGTAAGTTTTTTTCCTCTAAACTCACCTCAAAATTGATTTTTTAAATTAAGATATTAATGACAGATACTAATTCTTCTCAGGTTCCTAAGTCTGGCTCGACGTTCTGGGTGAACTTGTTCCTCTCCTCGTACCTGTCGGAGTCGGAGTTGACCACGATGGCCGTGGGCAGGCGTCACGTGGTGCTGGGTCACCACATGCAAAATGTGAGCAATTTGCAAGACTTTTTAGTGGCCAATGCCATGCCAAATGGATTCATGACCGTCAGACACCCCTTCGAACGGCTCTTTTCGGCCTACAAGTAATTATCCTTTTATTTCAACATTTATTGAAAAACTGCTTTTCTTCCCTATAATTTTGAAATAAATGTGTTTTTTCTCCATAGCGACAAGTTTTTTGAGCAGCCGCATTGGCTTGCGCGAGAGGAGAAGGTGAAGCGCGAGCGCTTCCGCGATCTCTACGGATCCCGCATCATCTCTGTTTACCGCAAGAACAAATCGGACACGAGTTTGGAGCCGAGTTTCGCGGAATTTGTGCAATTCCTGCTGAATTCGCCAGTCGAGAACGACAACGAGCACTGGAAACCCATTTCGCATCTCTGTCTTCCCTGTCTCACGCGCTATTCCATGGTGACGAGATTGGAGCAATTGAGTCTGGAGAGCGCATTCGTTCTTGGTCAGCTCAATTTCGCCCCAAATGGACAAAATTTGGGGGCCAAATCGCACAATTTGACTAATGAAGATTCCAAGGATGGCCTAAAAGCATTTAGGAAACTCGGAAAAGATGTTGTGGACAAACTTTATGAGCGCTACAAACTTGATTTCCTGCTCTTCGACTTCCACTTGGACAATTACAGAGAACAATGAGGCATCTATATAGCGACTTTTGTAGTTTTGTGCAAACAGTGCATTTTTGGCTTGTTGAGTGTCATTCCTTGTGTGAGAGGAGCTTTAAACCCGGATAATGTGTTATACCGACATGTCACCAGTGCTTAACGCTGATCCCCAGACCAATACAATGTTATTTTATTGTAGCCAGAAATGCATAAATCCCTTGGGGGGGAGCATTTTTTACCACTTTTTGTCACTCTTAAACTAATACTTTAAGCAAAAAAGTTCTTACAAAGCATTGTAGGGAATTTTGTACCCCAAATTGGGATGAACAAGTCTTTGAACTTTGACTAGTGTATATCAATTTACACCTCATTGTACGACTTCAATAGTGCCAGTTCCTCGCATTCCTCTTTTGCACTTTCTTACTTTTTCTTCTTTTCTCCTCTTCTTCTTTTTAGCACTTTTTATGTACTCCACTAAAGAACTTTTGTAAAATACTGTTTTTAAGACAGAAGCTATGTAAATAGTGCAGAAATAAGAAAGTTTGAGCTCCCTGCATACTTCTTGTTATCGACCTGAGACGCTTGTTCGAAAGCTTTCGCATCTAGCAATGCTTTTACAGGTGGACTTCTTGTAGCAAAAACATTTGTCTCTGTCAATATTCCTTCTCCATTTTACCTAAAATAAAAGACTTTCTTTTTATACATTTCGTATGTACTATTTATCTTTTATATACGAATGTTGCAAATCTGCTTTCAATTGGTGATTTTTGCCAAATTAGGCGCTGAATGTCCTCACAATTTGCCGTGATTCATCACCAGAGCTTAAAATAGCTGGCGTTAATACTGAACATGCATCTTAGTGTTAAGTCCAAACTGACGTGTCTGAGGTTTACTGCGGCTTACACCCCAAAAATGCATTTTTTGTAGTGCAAGCAGTAAATATCTATTATAGCTCAATGTGCTGTTTCTGCATCATTTGGTGTAGCACATGTGAAGTATGAGAGTGTGAAGAATGAGGGAAAGACGAGCATTGTTTGGGCATGAGATCACCTTTATTGGATTTTGCACGAGAGAAATTGACATTTTTTTAGTAAATGTTTTGACGAAATTAGTACAAAATTCAATTTAAACGATGTGGTTCATCTATTTTATAAAAATGACTCTATTCTACAACATACTAGAAATTACAAAGCACATTCTGTTTTATTCCCGTATTTAAAAGCTCTTTAATGTCTGAAAGGATTACACTAAAAGCAGGGATTAACGATACAAGGACAAACAATAAATTCAAATAGGCCACACAAACAGAGACGACAGTTTTATAGCATTTCACTACAATGTTGTACTAGGTGCTACTAGGTTTGACTTTTCGCCTCAATTAGCATCGCGTTTCGGGTCAATTGACCGAACCGAGAGGAAAATCGGTGAAAAATGCTTTTAGCACTTGGAAGACATTAAATAAAATGGATAAAGTAAGCGAAAAAGGGAAGAAAAAGTGCGACTTTTAGTGAATATTCACGTGGTTTTTGGCTTGGAGCTAGATTTATTCGCTCGTTTGCCAGTCGAGCAGAGTTACAGACGTTTTTGTGGCACTAAAACTGCTTAAGACGCATTCCTTGACGGCCACAAATCGGGGCTAATGCACATTTCTTTTCTACTGACTACTATAAACTACATAATAGAAAACGAATACATATGTATGTATTTACTCCTTTTTTTGGGCTGATTTTTAAGTAAATTTACTTATATGGAAGCCAAGGAGAATTGTGCAAAAAGGTGCAAAAAGGTGCTTAAAAATCGATCTGATTTAACGAAAATGCTTTTGAAAGCTCAAAAAAAAGGCAAATTATAAAGAAAAGCTTTATTTCAGGGAGTACTTTACTTGCTTTGTTCATTATTTTTTAAATATCTATAAGTTTTATTTTAAGGTATGTGTACTACAAGATAATAATGAGATTAATTTCTGCAATGAACACGAAATCCTATCACTCTTATCTTGTCAAGTTTCGTGTTAAATCGTTTTTCTTGTACATAAAATGTGACCACTGCCTAAGTAAGTTGCTGAAGTGACAAAGTGGCAGCAGAATTTATCTCCTCTCATTAATCTGGAACCCTACAGAAAATACGAAAAAGGTACTAAATACATTTGTTATACTACTACAGTAAATACTGCTTTAAGGTTCATTTTTGCTAAAGACGAAAGGTGACTTTGTGGAAATTTGGTCACTCACTCACCACTAAAACAGTGTTTTTCACCTTCTGCACTAGAAAGCAATTCTATTGTAAAAAGGAAGTATTATAAGAGACATTCCTTTGTGCATTCGACCACATTCCTCTTCTCACTTCACCATTGCACTTTTGCTGCTACTCCATTTAATGTACGATTTTCTGTCTTCCTTTGCTTCTTCCAACAAGTTCTGCGACTACTTCCATTGCTTCTTACATCTTCTATTATTGCTTTTTAGTGCCACTCCGAGTTCTATTGAGTGTTGCGCTTTCTGGGTCGAAAGCGACGAAAGCTGGACGCAATACGGGGGTCAAATGCTCTCTCAGTCACTTTTAAGACGACCCCTAGTCCACAATCCCTATTTTCTCCAAAATAAATTAAATACTTTTTCGATAATTTTAGTCAAAATTTTGACATTTAATTCAAAAATGGCCCTGCAACTATTACTGGCCCTTTGGCTGTTATTGGGGTCAATCAGGGCGTCAGTAATGAAGCGATCGCCCTGCATCTCTTCCCATCTTCCCTCTATTGATCGATCTTCCTCAATATTGAGAGTCTCGAGTCGACTCGATTTAAAACAAAATTTGTGCTACGACCTCACAACAAATTCGTCAATTCACCAGCAAAGATTGCTGGTTCGACTCAAGGATTTGAGAGCAGTGCATCCCATAGTGAACTCCTACAATCTTTTACTGGGCGATCTGGAAACCAAGTGCTACTGTGAGTGTGTTTCTGGTCTAAACAGCTGCAATGTCGACACTGATAGTTGTCAAAATAATAATCACTTAGGGCTGAATTGCGTCTCCTATTATAGTGAAGAAGTTTCCTCCAAAGGTTGCTTTCTGAAGATTCTCAGACTCAGCTCCTCCATTTGCTGTGCCATCACTGTAATGCCCCTAAAACACTTCAATAAACCTCTGAGAGCCTTACAAGTGGCTGTGCCTAGGTTTGTGGCCGATATCGAGGCCACTGTCATTAATGGCGAAGTCAAAAGTGTTCGCAATTTCTCAATTGATCTTGGAGCAGGTAAGTCATAATTTCGTTTAATCAGGCCATTAAAGGCCATTAAAGGCAATTATATCTTTTTGAGTAGGCTCCAGTGTGGATTGGTCTGATGCCAGAACTCGATTATATTTAAGTTCTTCTCACCCTCTCCCCATTTTGCCCTCTGGCCACTATTTGGCCCTGAACAAGCGCTCCTTGTTGGCCAACCTGGCCGTGAACCCCGAGCACGAGTTCAGCGTCAACAAGCTCGGCTGGATGAGAGCGATGCACAAGAAACCACAAGTCGATGCTCGAGCCCTGAGGGCCTTGCGGGACGCCTTCAGTGTCAGCGTGGAAGATTGCAGGGCCAACAACTTCTCCTATGAGGTGAAAAATAACAACATTTCATTACATCACCAGTAAAAATGCATTAATAAAAATGTTTCATTAGAGTCTATTAACCCCAAATTCATGCTTTTATCAAGGTTAATTCGGTTTATGTGGGCCCCCATCAACTGCATTCCGGCCTGCACCTAACCTCACTGTACCCCTTTGTAAAGAGCATAGAAGTAAGTGATCGCAGCCTCAGCCTAAGTTATGGTGAGTTGCCCCCGCTCTCAATTGGCCTGATGCACTTGGACGAGGTGAAGGAGATCAGCTTGGACGTGTCCACCCTGAAGAGGGCGGGCATCGACGACTTCGGCGGCGTGCTCATTGTCGACCAGCACGCCAACCACTTCCTCAACCTCACTCTCTTCAACGCCTTTGGCACTAAACATTTAATATTCTTCACATTTTTTGAATAATATCAAAAATGACATTAAAATGAAAGATATTTTATTAAAGGCACATTGTACGGTATGGTGTCTGGTCCGTCCTCGTACGCGTTCCACACGTACACGTCGTCCTCGCCTTTGTCGGAGCTCTCCTTGTCGCTGTCCTTGCCCTCCATCGCCTGCGTCCGCGCCCACGTCAACGTCAGTCTCGGCGCCTTGGGCACTGATAATCGCCTCATTAGACGACTGCCCTGCATACAGAACTTGGGACAGGAGGGCAAATGGAAGAGGAGAAGAAGCAGCAATAGGGAAGAGTACAAAGACGGGCTTCTACTACAACGAGAATGTAAGATAATATTAAATATTTTCGTTAAATTAAGAGAAATGTTTATATGATGTTTTTTTTAAAGGTTTCCTGATTTGTGTGGACACTCTGATTCCCTCCTGGCTCTCCTTTATCAGCGACCTCTTGCCCTTGAACGCTATTTTGGCTCTCATTATTTTGATATTGACGCTAATAATGCTTGTCTGTTGCTGCAGACGTTGTTGTTAACATCTTTTGCTAATAAACCTGTCAAAAAAAGCACTATCAGTTGTAGCTGGTAGAACGTTTCTTTGCTTTTATGTCGAGTAGCAATTAGCTGTGCTTAAAGAAACCAATCAATCACTTTTACCTCAAAGAGCAACACGAGCTTTACATCAATCACCTTGGCCAACACGCAATCCGATCCCTAACGCCCTCAAAGTGACAGTAAATCGACATTGCAGCAAATATCATAGAGGAGTTGTGATAGCAGAGACACATGTGGTTCCCGAACCTGGCGTTGTTGGTGTTGCTGGCGGCGTCGGCCTCCGCGACGAGGAGGTGGCGGCCGCTGTACAAGGCCTGGCGCGGCGTGAACAAGCCGGCGTCGGAGTTCGACATCCGGAGGAGATACGAGCACGATTTGAGCGAAAATTTGCAAGAAAATTTCGCAAAAGGGCGATGGAGGCCGACAATGAAGAAGTGGAGCAACTCCCCGAGACCCAGGGCCTCCGTGGACGAGATCAGGGACGTGCGCAAGGAGTTCAAGGAGAAGAATCCGTGGGCAGCCGCCAGAATGAAGAGCATTAGAGTGAAGGACAGGATGATCGAGGACGATTATGGAGAGGAGAGGAGAGGGAGTGATAAAAGGGAGGAGAGGCAAGGCATAAATTACTATTATGGAGACGAAAGTCAAGAGAATAGAATGGAGACCAATGATGGAGTGGAGCCAAACAATTACCACGATCTTGAGAGCAATAGAATGGAGGCCAGTAATAGAAGAGAGGACGATTATGGAATAAAAAGTAGAGAGGAGAGGAGAAGGGAGGATGCGAGAGAAGGAAACAATAACGGAATGGAGGAAGAGAATAGGATGAACATTTATGGCAGCTATGAACCTGGGGAGAACAGAATAATCAACGCTATTGGGGATTTTGAAAACAACAGAATTGATGAAAATTACAATTATGAAACAAGAGATAACAGTGGGATAAGGAGTAATGATAGAGTGGAGGATGAATATGTGAGAATGAGGAGAGAAGAGGTTGACAACAGAATGGAGAACGGTGGAGAGGCGCAGGACTACAAAACGGAGAAACATGAGAAGGAAAGCAAGGAAAGAATGGTCAAGGAGAAGAGCGAGGAAAGAGATGACA
>JAOXNJ010241497.1:0-28111 GCA_028566655.1 Metis holothuriae | reverse complement strand
TGAGCGGATGGGGCTAGAGCTTGTGCATCGTCATAGGCGGTTTTTGCATCGTTTTCTGCCTTAATAAGGCCTTCAGCGTCACTCACGGCATCGTTAGCCTGTGTTTGAGTCTGCTTGAGAGTAGCCAGATTGGTGTCAGCATTCCGCTCGTCCTGTTCCCTGCCATCTTTATAGGCTTTAGTTCCTATGGCACGGACGTCTTCTTGCGAGTTGATTGCCTCCACGATAGAAAATCCATCCTCGCCAAGAACATTTTCCGCCCACGCGCTGGCAGGGGCGAAGGCGGCAACGGTGGCGGCCAGCGCTGTGGTGGCCAGCAGGCTGCGCCGACGCGCAGACATTTTAGACGACACAACTTTTGAAGAAGACGATTTAGATATGGACATGGGAATGTTTCAAACCTCGTTTCTCAAAGGGAACCTAAACGGACGGCACACACAAGATGTGGGTGCGCGGGGAGGGGCGATGCATGCAGACGACACAGGCCGACCACATACAAATCCCACATACAAAGCGATGTCGTATTTTTATGTCAAAATGATGCTGTACGTTCATAAATTTGCTTTGTTAAACAACACACTTATCAATAAAAACAGATTGTCAATTGCAGTGCTTACAAATAACACTGTGGCGGCAGAGTGTCGCATCTTGTCGCAAAAAGCAACGTTTGAGTTTGTGCGCACGCGACTTGTTCGCAATTGACATGCGTAATATGTGTGCAGTGTGTTTTTTCGGTCACACATGATACGTACATATCCTGTGCATAGCGATGGTCCGTCGCGGCCGTTTGGGTGTCGGACTGTCGTAATGGTTGTTATTCCATTGATATTCAACGCTTTATGGCTGCATTTTATCTTGAAGCCAAGGATAGATTTTGTTATCAACACTCCTGTCGCGGGGATGTTCGGTGTTACGTCTCTGTCGATAGAGGAACTTCCAATCCTCTATATACAGGCCAACAGTTCATATGAATGTGCACTTGCGTGTACGGAATGTGATCTTTAGAAGGTGTTGATACCTCGGCGTAATGCCGGGCGTCCCCGCTTCGGGCGGGAGGGTGGCGAATACAATATCGGGGGCTGTGCTTGGCTTTAAACCACGCAGCCCTCGAGAATAAGCCCTCTCGATATCTCTGCTTGTTGGCCAGTTATATTGGGTTGGAACCTCCCGCCGCCACGTGGCCTTGGGCCTGTGGTGGGGCCTGGGGCGCGTGTGACGACGGTTCGCGTGCCCGCACAAACAGGCCTAGGTGACCTGGGGTACGTGTGCCAGCTTACGTGCCCATACAACCAGGTCAATTGAGGGAGGGGTGTGGGCGCAGATTGGCCGGTGCTCTTGCGGGGTGATGTTGCGTGTGGTTTCTGGGAGGTTCCCGCACGCAAGCATGCCCCTGGCTAGGGAACGAGTGCCCCACCCCCTCTCGATCTGCAATCGAGACCGGGCGGGATCTCATGGGTGCATTCTCTGCGGCACTTTGTCGCTACCGTGTTTTATCCCTCTATATTGTATCCGGCATCAACATAGATGGTTTGGCCGGTGACTTGCTTAGCATTGTCCGAGACCAGGAATGCGGCCATTTCCCCTACCTGCTGCAAAGACACCACCTGATGCAACGGGGCTTTGTCGGCGGCTTTTTTCATAAGTTGGTCAAAGTCGGTCAGGCCCGAGGCGGCGCGGGTCTGAATGGGTCCGGTAGACAGGGCATTGACCCGGATGCGTTTCTCGCCAAGTTCAGCCGAGAGATAGCGAACACTGGCCTCCAGTGCTGCTTTGACAGGCCCCATAATGTTGTAATGAGTCACCACTTTCTCGGCACCATAATAGCTCATGGTCAGAATGGTGCCGCCCTTTTTCATCAACGGTTCGGCATCTTTCGCCAGACGGATCAGCGAATGACAGGACACATCCATGGCCTGCGCAAAGCCGGGGCCGGAGCTGTCGACAACGCGGCCCTGTAAATCGGCTTTGGGGGCAAAAGCGATGGAATGCAGCATAAAATCCAACTGACCCCACTTTCGTACAATAGCGTCAAAGAGGGCGTCTTGTTCCTGCGGCTGTGTAACATCCAGTTTCATGCACAGCGGCGCACTCAGTTTGTCGGCCAAGGGTTGCACATGTGTTTTGGCTTTGTCATTGAGATAGGTAACGGCTAACGTTGCCCCATGATTGCGGAAGGAGTGTGCACACCCCCAGGCAATGCTGTGCTCATTCGCAATGCCAACGACCAGCCCTTTCTTTCCTGCTAACATTCTGTTGTCCACCCCTGCATATCATTTTATCGGCACATATTAGCAGGCAGCGGCAGTCAGAGAAATAACCGGCTTTTGACCTTGTTCGTGGAAACGGTCAGAATCCATCCGGGAAAGACGGTCGCATGTCTGATTTAGGGGAGGGAAGAGGTTCACATGGATGGCTTTTTGAAGTTTTTAAGGAGCGAGTTTCCGAAGGTTATAAACGGACTGGTCAGTTTCATTTTCTTTGTAACGGGCTTCGGATTGTTAGCATATGTGATCTGGAGTCTGGACGGTCTCAGTGAATGGAAGACCACGTTGCTGTGTGCCTATTCGCTGGCGATGTTTTTTCTTGTTTTCCGCAAAAGCTTATCCGGTTTGTCCGTTTTTGGCCTTAAAGCTGAATTAACGCAAAAAATTCACGAAGCGGATGCGCTTATGCAAGATCTCCGTCGTCTGACAGCTTTGGTTATGAAGCCGACCATTGTTACTGTTGCCAGTCTGGGGCGCTTAGGCAGTGGCTTTACACACCGCGAAAAATGGGAGATTAAAAATCAGGCTGTGGAATTGATGCAGTCGATAGGCGTTTCTCAAGACGAGATAGATGATACGGTTTTGAGATTACATCGCTACAATCTCTTTGATTTACTTCAAGAGGCAAAACAGCCCCTGGTTAACCTTCTGATAGAAAAATGCAAAAAACTTCAGTCAGATTCTGATGCCAAGTTTAGAGGAAGAACAATTCAAGCTCATGAGAACGAAGAACATCGGACCGCACTTGAGTATATCCGATATCATGAATCCTTTCGTGATAAATATAAGAAAGAATTAACAGGCTTCGATCTTGTTTTTGATTCATACAAAGAGTTGATAAAGACAATCAAAGACTGTCCGGTCCTGACCGATGAAGAGCGCACAGAACTTCTACAAGACACCCCAGCATTAAGTGACCTAAAGCACTATTGTGAAAAGAAAGACTTCGTGGACACAGATCGTTTGGATCGAAAACTCTAACTATTATGCGACTGTTTATTGTCGGTTTTGTATTTGCAGCACGGCAATAAGCTATGTCTTATTCTTTTTGATATAATTGCGTAAGCATACTGACAGCCCACTGTCGTAATAGTTGTTATTCCCCCAAAGATTCAATGTATTAGAGCTGCTTTTTTGCTTGCAGCCGGGGATTGATATGGATACAGTCTCGCTTGCCGGTTGGGTGTTGGCACCCTGATCGGTGGGGCTTCAAAACCTCCTAGGACCGTCTCAAGGAGTGGTGTCTTGATCGGCGTTGTGTACGATCAAAATATTGCTTCCGGTTTGCCACGGCGTTATAGCTTATTCCCGTTTCGTTTTTTGGGCGGGAGGGCGGCGAATGCAACACCTGCCGTTTCGGATGGGGTTTGGCGATCAAGCATCCCAATCTGTATCCGGGCGAAAGGGAATAAGCCGCGTTCGGTGTAGCTGGCCTTGAGACAGTTATGTTGGGTTTTGAACCTCCCGCCACCAGGCGAGTCCTCGGTTGTGCATGGTGGGGTCTTTCATGTGAAGGACTCCCGAATGCCGCCCCGGTCTGGGTTCTACACAGGTTCGGGGTCTCCTCGGAACTGGGGTCTCTGGTGGTGTGCCGCATTATGGGCTCTGTCAGGACGGGACTTTTGCCCAGTTTTGATCGACCGGTCTTGATCGAAACGTAACGCTCGGCCGGAGTGCGCACCTGGACAAGTTGGACTGCCTTGTCCGGCGGCTTGTAGCGGGGGAAAAGTGAAGCGCGGCGGCGTTTTTAAGAATTCAACGCATCCACGCGCCCACCTGAACAGAGCCCACCTGTTGAGATCTCACCTGTTTTAGATCTCACCTGTTTTAGATCTCACTTGTCCAGAGAACGCGTGCCGACGCAAAGTTCACCCGGGGGAAACGTGTCATCGGTTATGTGTGTAGGCCGAGACATCACAAGATCATTTATACAATGATTCCCATATGATACCAAAGGCGGACCGCATCAAGGATCTTGTTCTGGGCCCCGGCCTTCGGCACAGTGGTTTCAGAAGTTCTATCCTGATACCCGTGACATAAAAGAGGGCCGAGTGTGACCCATCAATCCCCCGTGATTTTGCCCTGGCGTGGCGTTATGCCCATACTTGATCCCACGGTTTTTGTGGCACCGGGGGCGTGTGTCATTGGCGATGTGATTATGGGAGCCGGGTCTTCGGTCTGGTTTGGCAGTGTGGTGCGCGGCGATGTGCACGAAATTCGCATTGGGGAGCGCTCGAATATCCAAGACGGCACCGTCATTCACGTCTCACGCGCGAAGGCGGGAACCTATATCGGTGATGATGTGCTGGTGGGGCACAGCTGCACCATTCACGCTTGTACGTTGGAAAGTCGATCTTTTGTGGGAATTGGTGCGGTAATCCTCGATCAAGCCGTTGTCGAAAGCGGGGCGATGGTGGCGGCGGGCGCTTTGGTCCCTGAGCGGCGCCGTGTCCCCAGCGGGGAATTGTGGGCCGGATGCCCGGCCCGCAAGATGCGTGATCTGACGGATGAAGAGCAAGCTTTTACGGTCAGCCAGTGTGCCCGTTATGCGGCCATGGCCGCCGAATATCGCGACATGATCGCGGCACTATAATTATACTCGCCGTGGGTCTGTACTAAGTTCGCACACGAACATAGCGTCCGGGGGCTTTCTCAATGGCGGGGAGGGGGCCGGCGGTGGGGTCACGCGCCGGGGTTTGGCGTCCCTTATGTTTTGCCAGCCATGAGATCCAATCCGACCACCAACTTCCGTCGTGATATACGGCGTGTTGAAGCCAGGTGTCGGCGTCGCTGTCTGTCTCTTGCGATATCCAATGGCCGTATTTGTTCGCCGATGGGGGGTTAATAACGCCGGCCACATGGCCCGAGGCCCCCAGTACAAAACGCTTTGGCCCGGAAAAAAGGTGTGTGGTGGTATAGGTCGTCCTCCAGGGGGCGATGTGATCATCCCGACAGGACAAGAAGTAAGACGGGGTTTGCACCGATCGCACATCAATGGGAACACCTTTGAGGACAATTCCCCCCGGTTCCAGTAGCTTATTATTCTGGTACATTTCATGCAGATAAAAGCTGTGCATGGCGGCGGGTAAGCGTGTTGAGTCGCTGTTCCAATACAGAAGATCAAAGGGAAAGGGTTCCCGCCCCAGCAGATAGTTATTAATGACAAACGACCAGATCAAGTCATTGGCACGCAGCAGATTAAAGGTATTCGACATATCCGCAGCGTCCAGATATCCGATGCGCGTCATTTTGTTTTCAAGAGCGGCGATCTGCGGTTCATCAATAAAAACCCCCAGATCACCGGGTTCAGAAAAGTCAACCAGTGTCGTTAGAAACGTGGCAGAGGCCACGTCACTGGTACGCTTGTGAGCTGTAAGCCACGCGAGAGTGACAGCAAGCAGTGTTCCCCCTAGACAGTAGCCCATCACGTTGCAGCGGTGGGATCCCGTTTGGGTTCGGATGGCATCCAGGGCCGCTAAGAGGCCTTTTTCCATATAATCTTCAAAAGATCGTGTGGCGAGCGAGGCGTCCGGATTCACCCATGAAATAATAAATGTCGTCAGCCCTTGATCGACACACCATTTCACGAAACTGTTTTTCGCTTGTAGATCGAGAACGTAATACTTGTTGATCCACGGCGGGACAATGAGCAAGGGAACAGATGCCACCATACGTGTGGAAGGCACATACTGGATCAGTTGCATCATGTCGTTTTCATAGATCACATGGCCGGGAGTGGCGGCAAGGTTGCGTCCCACTTCAAAGGCTTTTTCATCGGTCATGGAAATGCGCAGATGTCCTTGACCGCGTTCAAGATCCGAGAGCAGGTTTTCCAGCCCCCGCAACAGGTTTTCTCCACCTGTTTCTGCGGTGGTGCGTAGAACGTCTGGGTTTGTAAATAGTAAATTTGACGGTGATAAGGCATCCACAAATTGACGGGTGTAAAAGTCAATTTTCGCGGCATCCTTTTTGCTCATACCTTCAACGTCATGGACTGTGGATCGGATCCAACGGGCGGTGAGCAGGTAAGATTGTTTGATAAAATCAAACAGTTCATTTTTATGCCAGAGTTCGTTTCGAAACCGCTTGTCAGCTTGGTCCGGCTCGATGAGAGGCTGTGTGTCTTCCCCCATCATGCGTCGTGTGGTGTTGTGCCACAAATTTGCGTAGTCCTGCCACAACGACACCTGTGCTTCGACGAGTTTGGCAGGGTTGGCCATCAGGCGCGTGGTCATCTCAAGAAAGGCATGCGCGACGTTAAAGGGATCCAAACTGCCGGTGGTTTCTGCGTGCGATTGCCGTTCCAGAAAGTCTTGAACCAGTTTTTGACTGCGTTCCGCAATATTATTCATGGCCCGCGACACATCGTTGGGATCGGGAATGCGGATGTCTGTGGTTCGTAACGGTTTTTGCTGTTTATCCGACATGCCCGGCCACCTTCTGGTTTTTCCCCTTTTGGTTCATGTTATCCGAAAATACGGCGTGTGCTTCGGGTATCTCTTTCCCATGAAGAAAAAATAAGTTACACAGCATCACCCGGTCGGGTCAGAACATGTATCTCTGTCGAAGAGAAGATACATATATCCGTATCGAAGAGACCATATAAGATCTATGTCTGGAAGAGGATGATGGTTTTTCCCAACTCCATCCATAAGAAAACAGTTCGACGCGTCACATGATGTCACCCGAGACACAGAAAGGCGACGCCCCGCCCTATCCATCCGGCGGTCATAGACATGCTCTGATCTTATGGTAGAGTTGTCATGCACGAAACCTACAGAAAAAACAGAGGTGTACAGGGTGTTATCCGGTATCAATGGGCCGGTATTAATGGGGGGAGAGTTTCAGTGATAAGGAATCAGAGCGTGCAGGATCCACAAGCCGAACAGCCATTTTCTGTACATCATAAGGTTATGGGGAAGATCTTTTTGGGTAGGGCGGTGCGATGTGTGCTGGCTGCTGTGATTATGGCGGGTGGACCTGTTTTTGTGGCGGCACCCGGATGGTGTGATGAAGCAAAACCCGCTGTATCACGTGGGGGAATTTTGGCATTACCGCCTCTGCGTGCCCTGATCGGAGCTTCGGATCCGCCGTCGTATGATGCAAAAGCTGTGCGTCACGTTCCCGATGATGTCGCAGCGCAGGAAGCCGCGTCGTCTCAATCAAAGTCTTCGGTGCCTGATAAATCCTCCAGTGTGCGAAAACAGCATGTGCAGGGAAACAAGGTCGCCGCGCCTCGTCCACAGAAAAAGAAAGCCATACAAGACACCGATGTTCAAAAGACCGAGCCATCAAAGGTAAAACACCTCAAGACAAAACACCTCAAGACAAAACAGGGGGCACTTCCCCCTATTTCGCAGGTGAGGTCTGTTTCTCCTGTAAAAGGTGTCTCGGCACAGCAGAAGCCGTCTGTACAGCCTGCGGGGGGGCGGATTGTCGGACGGTCGCAGGATACTTTGCCCGTGGTGGTCTCATCGTCACCGCATTCACAGATATCACCGCCTTTATTAGCTCTTTCTGCCGGAAACTCCGCCGGGGGAGACGCGAATGAGTCGTATCGGCAGGCTTTACAGGCCACCACACCGCAGGTGGTGCGTCATGACCTGCGGTCTTTGGTTTCTCTGAGCGATCTTGAGACCGTGGTTGTCAGTTCGCGCGGGGTCAAGGTGTATTCCCCCTATGAGCAGCCGGTGCATAAAGGGCTTTCGCGTGCGATTTCCTTTGGGGGGCCTCATACCAATCGCTCTATTCTTGTGGCAACCATTCAGTACGCTCACAATTCTGACCATGTGAGCGTAGAGGATCGACGTGTCTTGGAACAGGTCGCTCTGCTGCATGGACAAAACGGGGGACATGTGCGGGTTGTTGGGCATGCATCCTCGAAAGCTGCGGCGCACCGTGAACATGTGAACCTGGATATTTCACGACGTCGGGCGCAAAAAGTGGCTGCGGTGTTGCGGAATATGGGAATTCCCCGGGCACAGATCCACATTGCGGCGACCGCTGATTGGAATCCGCGCTATAACGAGGGAACCTCTGCCGGGGAAGCGGGTAATCGGCGCACGGAAATTTGGTTTGATTTTTAAAAAAGTTTTTTCTGTATTCGCTGACGCTGCCTAAGGCGCATACCGTCCTTGATTTTAGAGAGCGGTAGATCTGGCAACTTTCTTTTTATAATGTGCGATTTTTAAACGGTAAAATGTATACAAGAATCTTGGGATATGGGCATGAGTGATCTGTTCTCATCGGTAACCCGTTCGCTAAGCGGGTATACGTGGCGTGTCAAAGAAGGGGATACGCGTCAAGCCGAGACCATCAGTCAGCGTCTTGGGGTGCCGGATTTGATTGGTCGGCTTCTTGCGGCACGCGGGGTTCCCCTTGATGAGGCCCCGTTGTTTCTCAGCCCCACCCTCAAAGATCTTCTTCCCGATCCTTTGCATTTGGTGGACATGAATATGGCGGTGGAGCGTCTTGTCCATGCCGTGACTCAGTCTCAACATATTGCCGTATTCGGTGATTATGATGTGGATGGGGCCACCTCATCGGCATTGCTTGTGCGTTTTTTGCGGGCGGTTGGGTGTACCCCCCAGATTTACATCCCGGATCGACTGAAGGAAGGATACGGTCCCAACGTTCCAGCGTTTCTGAAGTTGAAGGAGCAGGGGGTTGATGTGGTGGTCACCGTTGACTGTGGCACCACCGCCTTTGATGCTTTGGACGCGGCGCAGGGCGTTGGGGTGGATGTTATTGTCATTGACCATCACGAAGCGGCCGCCGAACTTCCAAAAGCCGTGGCGGTGATCAATCCGAAACGGGCCGATGATCCCAGCCCCCATACGACATTGGCCGCTGTCGGGGTAACCTTTTTGTTAGTGGTGGCGCTTAATCGGGCTTTGCGTGATCGGGGCTGGTACACCTCCGAACGTCCGGAGCCGGATTTGCGGCAGTGGCTGGATTTGGTAGCTTTAGGGACGGTGTGCGATGTGGTGCCGTTGGTCGGTGTTAATCGTGCATTTGTGACTACGGGCTTAAAGGTGATGGCACGACGCACCAATCCGGGGATTGCGGCGTTGTTGGATGTGGCGCGGGTGACGGTGGCACCATCGGCGTTTCACTTGGGATATATTTTGGGGCCTCGTGTCAACGCCGGGGGGCGTGTGGGACGTGCGGATCTGGGGGCGCGGTTGTTAATGTGCGAGGATCCGGAGGAGGCCGGTGGTTACGCTGTGCGTCTTCACGAGTTAAACGAGGAACGTCGTGAAATTGAAGCTGCTGTTTTGCACGAAGCGATCGAAGCGGTTGAATCCCGTTCTCTGGCTTCGACGTCGTTGGTGATGGTTTCCGGTCACGGGTGGCATCCCGGGGTGATCGGGATTGTCGCCAGTCGTTTGAAGGAGCGTTATGGTCTTCCCACGTGTGTTGTGGCGATTGACGAGGACGGGGTTGCTAAAGGGTCAGGCCGTTCGGTAACAGGCGTTGATTTGGGGCAGGCTCTTCTGGCAGCGCGTGAAGCCGGTGTTTTAGATGTGGGCGGCGGTCATGCGATGGCGGTTGGATTTACCGTAGCCGCCGATCAGCTGCCCCAACTTGAGTCTTTCTTAAACGAACAGATTGCGGCCCAAACGGCCGGATCCGACCTGACTCCCACCCTGAATGTGGACGGGGTGCTGAATATTGCTGCGGTGACGCCGCATTTGCTGCAAATCTTAGAGCAGGCGGGTCCCTTTGGGGCTGGCAATGAAACGCCGCAATTTATCATACCGAATGTGCGTGCGGTGCGGGCCGATGTGGTGGGGCAGGGGCATGTGCGGCTTATTCTTTCCGGCCCTTCCGGGGAGCGTCTGAAGGCGATCGCGTTTCGCAGCGCCGATACGGATCTGGGGACTGGTTTGTTGACCACACACGGGAACGTTCTTCACGTTGCCGGGTCTTTGCAACTGGACACGTGGCGAGGGCGCGATGGGCAAGGACGAGAGGAGTGCCAGATGATTATTCGTGATGCGGCTTTTGCATGAGAGTCCCTCACGTGCATTGCGCACATTATATCTCTTTACTTGATTATACCGCGAGGGTACAACCCTCGGAGTTGTGAGTCTGTAGGACACGCATAGAAATCTTGATCCTGCCCACAGGCATCAGCAACCCATGATGCCCCTTAGCAGGGGGGTTGTGCAGGTCTGTCGTGTGACGAAAGTAGAGGGGCCTGTGTTTAAAGAATTGGTCAAGGTCAATACGGTTTCCTTATTAGCCCAGATCGTTCAGGCCGGGGCCTTTCCGGCAGTGATTCCGCTTATTCTCATTCACAGGAACGTAGATCCGTATCTGATTGGCGTAATATCTTCCATACCTTGGCTGACGGTCCTTGTTGCGGCACCGCTGGTTTCGGCTGTGATCAATAGGCTTGATATGCGACGCACAACCTTGCTGGGCCTGATGATCACCCTTCTAAGTTTGGTGATCGTGTTCATCTTTGATCACACCGTACAGACCCTGAGCGTGTCGGTGTTTTTGATGGGTCTTGGAATGGCCTTTCGGTGGATTTCTTGTGACACCTGGATTGTGCTGTTAGCGAAGCCGTCGTCCCGGGGACGTGTTATCGGGTTTCACGAATCTCTGATGGGGCTTGGTATCGGAATGGGTCCGTTAACCCTTGTCTACGGCCACACGGATATGAGCCTCTACTGCATTTTTTTATCACTGCTGATCGTGTGCGCAAGTGGCGTGGTTCTTTTTGCAAAATTGCCGGACGCCACGAGCGCAATCTCCTTCTCTTGTCCCGGGTCTCTCTCTTGTTCCGGGCCTCCCTTACCGGAACGTAAGAGGCCCGTTTCATTTTTGCACGTGACCCCGATCATGTCTGTAACCGTTTTTGCGGCCGTGGTGTCGGGATTTATTGAGACGTCCAGCCTTTCGTTTTTGCCGGCGTTTTTAGCGGAAAAGTCCTTCGAAGACAGCAGAGCCCTGATCTACTTAACGGTCTTCGGACTGGGTGGAACTCTGCTGCAACTGCCGCTTGGGTATCTTTCGGATCGTGTGGGGATCAAAGTCTCATTGTTTTGTGCCGCATTGCTTGTGATTTTGGGGGCCGGGTATTGCATTTTGTGGATTGGATCCACCGTGTCGGATGTGCCCGTTCTTTTTCTATGGGGGGGATCTGTCGGCGGACTAACGACATTGGCGGTGATTCAAGCCGGAACACAAGGCGCAGTACATGATATCAGCAAGAGGATGGCTGTGATTGCATCATCGTATACCACCGGCAGCATGCTTGGTCCGCTTCTGTGCGGCTTTGCCTGGGAAATGGGGTCAGAGGATTATATCATGATGCTTTTTATGATGCTCTCGGCTCTGTTTATCGCATTTCTTTGTTCTGGGGGGCGTATAAGGACTTTTTTGATGGGTCTGAATAAGAGAGTTGCACCAACACTCTATGACTCATAAGGGTGGGACGGTGCCCGTATATCGCTAAAGAATCAAGATTGGTTTCTGTCATTTCATGGGGATCCCATACGGTGATGCCATACGACAATGCCACACAACAACGAGAGGCCTTTCCCGGCAAAAACCTAAAACCATCACAGAAGAAGAAAAAGCGGCCGGTTGCATCCCGGTATGCACATTGACTTTTGATCACATCACCGACCGCTGAGCCTTGTTGAGAATAATTCATCACGTCAGGATAAAATCATTCGCTCGCAGATCTGTGACACCTGCGAGCATGATGGAAAACTCTGTTGTTCCATCATTTCCATCGGTGTCTGCGCTCACGATACTACCTTTGTCTCGGATCACCTGGTACCAGACGGTAAACGGACCGGACTGTGTTCCCGTAAAGGACAGGTCTTGATCGTCTTCTCGATCTGCAAGAAGATCAAGGTCAAGCTTATCTTGCTCATTCGAGTTAAAATCCCGAATAACATCTCCCCCGTGCGATGCATGACTGTAGATAAAATGGTCCGCGCCACCGTTTCCCTGCAGTAAGTCACGTCCTTCGCGTCCTTCGAACGTATTATCATCACTATTGCCGATGAGAGAGTCGTTCCCCGCACCGCCTTGAATGTTCTCAATATTGTTAAGGGTATCTTCTGCGACACCGTCAACATAGACGATGCCTGTTCCGGACTCAGGCAGGGTTACGTTAACAGACGCAAATTTATCTTTATACAGAGCCCAGTCGGCTCCTTCTCCGCCGTCTAGAAAGTCCTTGCCATCGTCTCCTTTCAGTTGGTCAGAATCTCCCCCGCCATACAGACGATCATCACCGGACGCGCCTATAAAAATATTATCTCTATCATCACCGACCAAAACATCGTTGCCGGAACCGGCAATGATATCTTCAATGTTGCGAAGCGTATCTTCGGCAATATTTCCAACATAGACTGTGCTGTCATTGGCTCCTGACAAGGTCACGCGAATAGGATCTGATCTCATGAAATATACCATGATGTCATACCCGCCCAGCCCGTCAAAGGCATCCCGGCCTACTGTATCGACAAAGATATCGGTATCGTGCGATCCGTATTGCATCACATATCTCCCCCTATACCAGCGATTGTGAAATTGTCTGAAGAGACTACCATATATTATGTATACAAACAAAACTTTTGTGCTGAATGGAAACTATTTCAAAGGGCTAATTCTTGGAAATAAAAGGATATCTTTCCAGAACGTGGACAATATCATTGCCCGCTGTTTCGTCGGGGAATCCAATGTTCGGTAGGCCGTCGCACTTTTAATCCGGCCTTAACGGTGTGGTCCCTGACCCCTTACCCCTTACCGCCAAGATATGGCAGAGAGTGCACTATAAAATAATATCAGATTCGGTAATGCGATCGGTTCCCCACATAGCGATAATCAAATCAGCACGCGTATCGCCGTCGAAGTCGGCCATGAGGGAGAGACCTTCTTCACCTTGGAACACATGCGTGTTGTCTTGTCCCAGAAAAAGGCCGTCCCGAAAACGGGGGTTATCCCAGGGGTCGACTCCCTTTTTATAAAAGATCGAGTAGGGTACTCCGGATGCATGAGATGTGACGAGTCCAACGAATTTTAAGCGTTGTTCAAGGGACTTTGAGACACTGGAAAGGTCAATACGGTCCCCCTCCCATGGATGAAAATCACAAATAACATCAACGGTTTCCGGTGTGTAGTCGAGGATATCCAGATCCCAATACACAAAAAAATCTCTTCCGCCTCGGCCGGTGAGAATATCTGCGCCGGGCCCGCCAACAAGAACATCGGTTGTATCGCGGCCCACAAGCCAATCGCCCCCATGTCCGCCGACAATGGCTTCAATATTTTTTAGGCTGTCTTTAAAGCTATACCGAGGCTCTGTGGAAGCTTTGTTGCGAACATACAGGTTGTCCAGTGGAAGGGGTCGGATCTCATTTTGGGGGGGACCTTCCATGTAGACGAGTGTTCGCGACGGGTCTTCTGTCGGAAGCATGAAAAGAGGTTCAATGCTTGTGTGGTACGAGATCAGATCAAATCCGTCTCCGCCATCAATGGTATCAATGCCGCCGCTGTGAAGAAAAACATCATTATCCCCAAGGCCGGTGAGGACATCGTCCTCGTCGGTTCCAACAAGGATACCATTGCCAGAGGCTTCTTCTTCAGGAAAATCACGTATGTCACTGTCGTTGTTTTCAATGTTGGTTTCATCGCTTTCGCTCTGATTGCGGACATCACCCTTAGCAACCACGTGCCCTCTCTTTCTTGACCCAGGTCAGGCCTTTTGGTTCCAGGCTGCGAACTCAGTAAAGAGGAATCGTAACAATACGTTTTTGCCGTAAGGTTGATTGCGGCAGGTTATTGTCACCCTAATTGCCATATCGACATACTTTTCAGTACAATACCGTCCGACAGTGCTGACGTTTTTCACTCTCACTGCGGAAAAAAATGGCGACCCGCCACCGGAGCGAGCCGCCACAGACTATACGGTTTCAACACAAGACTCTCTTACAGATTCTGGAACCTTCTAAAGAAGAAGGTCAGATTCACGAATATCCGCGACACCCCACACAGTGATCAGAAACGGATGATCGCCCCCATAATCAATCTGCAGGCTGATACCGTCCTCGCCTTTGTAAAGAGGATTCCCTTCCGCATCTTCAAAGCGCGAGTCGCCGTAAACGGGATTATCGCGGGGATCAACACCATGCTCGTAATTGATTGTGTAAGGTTCTGGGTTTTTGCTGTAAGTGTGCTGCCCCCACGGCGTTTCGGCTTCAAATGTCAGAGCTTCTCCTACGAACGTCAGGGTATGTCCCTCGCCAACGGTCGCAAAGCCGGACAAATCAATCTTATCGCCTTCATCTCGGTTAAAGTCGAGAATGGCGTCGACATTCCCGGTAAATACTTCCGATGGATCATCATCGTTAGGCGCGTAAGCGTGCTCGTAGACAAATATATCTGCCCCGCCTTTTCCAGACAGGATGTCTTCGCCCGGTCCGCCGACAAAGACATTATCACGGTTATCCCCTGTAATCAGATCACCCTTTGCCCCCCCAATAATCTTTTCAACATTGCGTACCAGATCCTTATGAAGGTACGTGGGCGTGAACGGATCCATTTGGAAACTGGTTTCAAAATCCGGACCGTAGATGAGTTTGAGGAACTCCCTTTCCTCTTCAGCTTTGGTATTTTGCTCTTGATAAAAGGTCGTTGTTGCTGCCACGTCTTCAACGAATACGTCGCTAAATTCTTCACCCTTAAGGACAATTTTGAGAGGTTTTTGCATTCCCGCGTAAGAGAGCGTGTCAAACTCCCCCGCTCCCCCGTCAATGACGTCGCGGCCTTCACTCCAGGAGATCGTATCGTGACCGCCGTACAGTGTCATGGTGTCGTACCACGGGGTTCCAGAGACGTTATCGGACTCGTCGGTTCCGTTGATAGCGGTCTTAGTGACTGGAGACGGGTGCCCTTGTGAGACATATTCAAGGACGGAAGCGACGGGATCGAAAAAATTCTGAAACAACATGAGAAAATCCCCCTTATGACTCTAAAAAATTACTCCGAGAGTACGACTATGAACACCCGGATCTCAATATACGGACGTTATCACTGAATGATATATTATTAAAATACACTTTTAGGTAAATAAAATATGCCTACAAAATCAGATCCGAAGCCGTGATGTGATCTGCGCCCCACACCGCAATCATAAAGTCGGCATGTGCATCGCCATCCAGATCGACCATTAAAGAGAGGCCATTTTCGCCTGTATACGCGGGCTCTCCCGTCGCATCTGTAAAGCGTGGATCCCCGTAGAGGGGATTATCATTCGGAGCGATGCCTTTTTTGTAAAAAACAGAGTAAGGAACACTCGATACGTAAGAGGATGTGGCCCATGCAAATGTTAAGGGTTCCTCGAGTTCATAGGATAAATCTGACAGATTGATGCGATCGCCTTCTTGCGGATGAAAATCCAAGATGGCATCAACCTTTCCTAAAGGGGAGGGGGACACATCGTCAATAGAGTACAGAAACTCGTCGGCACCTGCACCCCCCACAAGGATATCCTGGCCCGGTCCGCCCATAAGAAAATTGCCTCGCTTATCGCCAATCAGCAGGTCATGGCCATGACCGCCGATAACCCCCTCGATGTTGTGCACGATATCTTTAAGAAAGTACCCGGGGATGAACTTCGGCAGATGTGTGAAGGCCTTCATGCCTCCACTATAAAGAAGATGAAAAATCGCCTCCTTTTCTGCCGCGAGGGCCTCGTGATCGGCGTAAAATGCAGCAGCCCGGGCCGGATCTTGCACGTAAACGAAAGCATTGCGGGATCCGTTGAGGGCAAGCTGTATGGACGGGGTCATCTGGCTATAAGACACGATGTCATAGCCCCGTCCTCCATCAATATAGTCGCGGCCACCGCTGCTGAAAATGCAATCGCCCCGACCAAAACCGTGGATGATGTCATCGTCCGTTGTTCCGTGTAGGACATCAGCTCGCCGCGTTCCTTGAATAATCCGCCCCTCTTCGGCTTCAATGTGGAAGACTCCCTCTTGTATCACGTCTGCACCCCTCTTTAGGAACATGGGAGAAGAATGACAATTTTATTCTTGAACATCCCCATTCGAAGTCATCCTGCACAGGAAAAATGGCACAAACGCATTGACAGGACATCTGATGCTCCACGGCATCACACGTTTGCTACTTTTCAAAAACACCTCTAGGGCCCTACAAAATAAAGCCCGGCCTACAGAATGACATCTGAGGCCTTAATGTCTTTTACGCCCCATATAGCGATGAGCATATCGGCCTCGGTATCACCATCAAGATCGGCCATCAGTAGCAGACCTTCGTTCGATGAAAACAGGGGCTTCCCCTGCTCATCTATAAAAGCCGGCTCCGCAGGAAGGGGATCAGAGTAGAGCATCCCTCCGGTGTAAAAAACGGAATAAGGAGTATCTGAGTTATACCAAGATGCAGCCCCGACGAACGTAAGGTCTTTCCCAAGTCCCACAGCAACGGCGGAAAGATCAATGCGGTCTCCCTCCGATGGGGTAAAGTCTAAAATGGCATCAACGATCCCCGGGGTAAAATCAGGGATGTCCAGATCCCAAAACACAAAGCGGTCCGCACCCCGTCCGCCAAACAAAATGTCCGCGCCGTGTCCGCCGATCAAAATGTTGTTGCTGTCATTGCCCACCAGCCGGTCTGCTTTGTCACTCCCCACAATTGCTTCGATGCCTTGCAAGACGTCGGTGAGAACATATTCCGGGGCTGTTGGCAGAGTGACAGGAAGATCCAAGCCATAGATATGCAGATATTCTTCCGAATGTGCATCTGCTCTTCCCGGGTCTGCAACATACACTAGGGACAGTGCGGGATTGGACGCCGGGGTCATGCGCAGCGAATGGTGGCTCCCCCCGTATGTCACAGCATCTAACCCATCCCCCCCGTCGAGAAAATCAATGCCCTGGG
This sequence comes from Metis holothuriae, assembly GCA_028566655.1. Classification (NCBI taxonomy): domain Eukaryota; kingdom Metazoa; phylum Arthropoda; class Copepoda; order Harpacticoida; family Metidae; genus Metis; species Metis holothuriae. The sequence continues at coordinate 10,916 of JAOXNJ010241497.1, read as the reverse complement.
TGGCAACGAAAACATCCGATCCCTTCAAGCCGTGCAGGATATCATTCGCCTGTGTCCCAATCAGCAGGTCATTTTTATCAGACGCATATAAGACATGCGTACTTTTGGTCTCATTTTGAAGAGCGTTTTTCTGAGTCATACATATCTTTGTGCAGATGAATAAACTTTAACAATTCTTATCGTGCGTTTCTTAAGTCAGAGGTGGCGGGAAAGGTGTATATCTATTTATACGAGATCTATGCTCAGAGCTATAGCACCCCCTTCCTGCCATAGAAAGCGTTACAAAATCAGATCCGAAGCCGTGATGTGATCTGAGCCCCACACCGCAATCATAAAGTCGGCATGTGCATCGCCGTCACGATCCATCATAAGCGACAACCCGTCTTGTTCTTTGAAGAAAAGCTCTCCGTTTTTATCCTTAAACGGACACCCTTCCGAGAAAGGATTATCGCGCGGATCAATGCTCTTTTTGTAAAAAACAGAATAAGGAACAGGGGAGTCGTAAGATGCAACAGTCCCGGCAAAGGTTAAATCCGTACCAATATCCTCGGAGATTTTGGAAAAATCAAAGCGATCCCCCGCAGAACCGTCAAAATCAAGAACGGCGTCGATCCCCTCCGAGGTCTGAGGCGGGTCGTTCCAGTAGATAAAATGATCGGCCCCCTTGCCGCCGGCGAGAATATCGCTTCCCGGTCCGCCGACCAACACATTGTCATGGCTATTCCCAACCAGCCAATCGGCACTGTTGCCGCCCACAAGGCCTTCAATATCGCGCAAGACATCTTTGTGCGTATAGACGACAGTCGGCACCGGCGGTGCTTCCGGGGTCGGGTCGTGATCGGTTGTGGTTGTACCAGCCCCTAGAGACGTTGACTGCGCATTGAGAGCGCGACCGTTCACAATCTGCGTTGCGGCATGATCTTCCATGTAAACAACAGATACACTTGAACTGTCCAGAACGACCCGTATGGACTCTGGACGTCCAGAGTAAGATACGGTGTCGAGGCCCCCGCCTCCCTCGATGTAATCGCGTCCATCGCTGCTTAAGAAAATGTTATCGCGGTCATCACCACGTAGAATGTCATTGTGCACCGTACCCGAGATAACAGCCGTATCAGGAACATCCGCTATGCCTGGAACCGGATTGACATGACCATAAGACCCGCCCTTATCCATCGTACCGTCCTCCCCCATGAGGCATGTGAAGTTAGATAAACATTCCGTTAGAACTTCAGCTTATGATTCATCAGTTGGGTCCTATTTTTCATGTTTGTCAATAAAATTTCCATTTTTGATGGTTTTGTGCGTGACGTGCGTTTTGCGGAAAAGCAAGAAATGCGGACACCATTGGCCTCTTGTCCGAGAGTCTTTCTCTTGGCAAGGCATTGGTCTTTATAAAGTCTAGAAAGGTCTTTGTGATATTCGAAGATCTAATATCTCAACAGGGACATCGGATGCTCGAAAATCATCAATGCCCCAAGCAGAAATCAAGGGACTTTCACCGCTCTTCCCTTGCTTTGATATCTTTGGAAAGATACCTTCCAGTGGAGAGTCTTCATCTTTGTACGTCAAAAAAGAATCTCTCGCTATTTTCTCTGCGCGGTTTTTATCGCGGCAGGATCTCTTTGGCTAATGAACCGGGGCTAATGAACCGGGCCAACGAACCGAGGCCAACGGATCGGGTTCGTCCTCTTACAACTGCCGTAACACATAGCTGAGGGGAACACCGGAAAGGATCGGGGCGATGCCCCAAATAAGAATGCCCCAGATAAGGATACCCGGGTAAGACTGATACCTCACCCGGGTTTTTTTCTACAACAGTTGGTTATGACAAAATGAGATCCGAAGCGGTGATACGTGCAACATCAAGCAGCACGATGGACAGTTCGCCGCCGTTTTCTACGTTCCCGTCGAGATCCGCCGTGAGTGTCACCGCACAATCGTAGCAATCCTCATCGATGTATTCGCCAAAGGCAAAAAGATTTTTATCAAACCCTTCTGCATAAGAGACCGAATAGGCAGTGAGAGTCTGGTCAGTGAAAGACAGCCCGGTCGTGAGTGGAGCTGCAAGTTCTGAAAAGTCGATACGATCCCCTTCTGAAGACACAAAGTCATGGATCATGTCGACACCTTCGGTGCGATTGCCATAAGCGGCAAGAGGGGTACTCGAAGGAGCAGAATATACAAAACGATCTGCGCCCTCATCCCCGGAAATTGCATCATCACCCCCACGGCCACGGATCACATCATTTCCCTTTAGGCCATCAATGTTATCCATCCCGTCGGTTCCGATGATGTGGTCCGCATCGTTCGATCCCAAAAATCCCTGATAACGTATAATCATATTCATGTTCTCCTAAAAAGCTGGAAGGGATGTCATTTCACATCTTTAAAATGTTAGCAAGTTAAATATCCACTTAAGGTAAAGTTGCACGTATGGCTTTGCAGGGCCCCAAGGCGGACTTTTTATAAGATACACACGGCAATGATGTGTATGGGTAAGCCCAGTTGACCGATGTCAAAGTGTAAAATGACACAACAGGTTACACGATGTCCGAAAAGAATCGTGTCATCTGTCCGGTCGTATCTCGCTTAGAGAATAAAATCCGAAGCGTTGACGGTATTCACGCCCATCACAATCAATTTAAAGTCGGCGTTTCCACGCTCATCCCCATCCATGTCTGCCAATAACGTGACGCCCATGTGATCGGGCGGGCAGGGGAGGCGGAATAGGGGCAAAGGATCATCCCATGACAAATCGACTTGAGGGGAGTAGCGAAGCGAATACGGGTCTGCCTCGGCATAGGGGACAGCGGCGTCTTCCATAAAGGTCAACTGATGCCCTGTCGCGGCCGAGAGAGATGAAAGGTCAATACGATCCCCTTCGTCCGGATTAAAGTCGTAAATAATATCTGTTCCCATCCCCGGGTTGGCTATCCACGAGGATTCAGGGTCAGGAGCATAGACATAGACAAAGCGATCGGCACCCCCACCGCCGATCAGGATATCATCACCACCCCCACCGGCAATCCTATCATCGCCGCGAAAGCCGTTGATGAGATCAACACCTTCCGTTCCTTGCAGGCTGTCGCTTTCACGGGTTCCGTACAGAGTTGTGAATTGCCAGATCATCTTTATTCTATTCTCCCCAATCCTAGGCTCCCTAGTTAGGCCATCGAGCCAGGCTTCTCATCAGGTGTCTTTAAAAGTACGCCGCCTTTGCCCCTGTGTACTCCGAGGTTTACAAGATCAGATCGGATGCCGCGAGATGGGTCAACGGGCTGTCGCCGACCCACCCCCAGATCACAACCATGATTTCCGGATGTCGCGGGTCACCGTCGAGATCGGCCATCACCGTGATCGGATGCCCGTCTGTTAAAATGTTAAGGTCTGTTCCCGTCACTACGTCATACTGTGGGTCGACTCCCATCGCGTAATACACGGCATAGGGTGCGGGCGTTAGGCTTGAAAACGCGAGGTCATTTTCCAATTCAGCAGAGATACTTGAAAAATCAATGTGATCTTTCTCCGCGCGGGAGAAATCAAGGATGCTATCGACGTCGTTGTGGTAACCTGTTTCCTGAAGCGGCTCTGACCCCGGGTCAGAGGACGAGGCGCGCATTTCCCCCCCGTCATTCTGATGGAGAAGGTGGTCTCGTCCATGCTTTGTGATCTCGACAGCGTCATCGTGTGCAGGCGTATGGAATGGTGGCAGGACCGAGACAGCGAAACGATCGGCTCCGGATCCGCCGATCAGGATATCATCCCCCCCATGTCCTAAGATGAGGTCATGTCCCCCACGGCCGTTGATAAAGTCAGGATTCGGGGTTCCTGAAATGACATTATTCTCGTCTGTTCCCAGCCGGATTGTGTACTCCCGCCTCATGCTGTCTCCCTCGTCAGAAGGCTCATTGTGTGGCACGGCGGCAGCAACAACAACCTTATTGAGAGAGAGTTTCTCTTTTTAGTTGTTGTTGTGATCAAGGCGACACAAGTCCCCCAGACATGCGCCCCCAGACAGGCAAAAGACATTTTTACGGTATCGTCTCGACGTCGTTACAACATCAGATCCGATGCGGTGAGATGGGTCAACGGCTCCCCCACACGCCCCCATAGAACGGCCATAAACTCTGGGTTTTGGGCATCGCCGTCGAAATCCGCCATCAGAGTGACGGGTTCTCCCTCCACAATGGAATTCAGGTTATATTCAGTGACGATGTCATAGTCTGGATCGACCCCAATCGTGTAATACACCCCGTAGGCTTTCGGTGTTGTTCCGGAAAAAGTCAGGTCTTTTTTCAATCCGGCTGAGATTTCGGAAAGATCGATACGATCGCCTCCTACGCGGGAGAAAAACAGGATGGTATCAACCCCGTCATGGTATTTTTCTGTTTTAGAAAGATCGGTGTCGGAGAGTGCTGAGTAGCGAAAGGTGTCCGCGTCGCTTTCGCTAATCAAGATATCATTTCCGCCCAGGCCCATGATGATATTATCACCCGTACACCCACCGATCACATCGCATGACGGGGTTCCGATGATTGTGTCGTTTCCCCGGGTTCCAACGACAAGAAGGCAGTCTAACATTATTTTATGTCCCCCACTTTCTTTTTCATGAACAATTATGTTAAATTTTTACAAGTTTTTGAATCTTTTTTTATCTCTATTTATAATTGTTCCATGTATATGTGCGTGCACATGACGCATGTCGGTCAATGGAATCAAGATGGCACGTGCGTACCAGACAGGTGCGCATAAGACAGACTATGGCCCCGGCACGTTGTCGTGAGGGGCCATATAAAGAAAGTGTCAAGAATGACGTGGAGCGCCCGAATATCTCTAAAATACGTTCGGCGCTTTTATCACATCACCGCTTGGGTTTATAAAATCAGGTCTGAAGCGGATATATGAGTCAGCGGTTCACCGAGCCAGCCCCAAACCGCGACGGTTAGCTCAGGGCCTCCTGTGGGATCGCCGTCAAGGTCCGCCATCAGAGTTACTCCAGTTCCGTCTGTGAACAACGCGAGGTCTGTGCCTGTGACAGCATCGTATGCCGACTCAACACCGACGCTGTAATATACGGAATAAGCACCCGGTGTTGTGCCCGAGAATGTCAGCCCGTTCGGAGTGTCTGAAGCCAAGCCCGACAGATCAATTTGGTCACCCTCCACCCGTGAGAAGTCAGAGATTGTGTCAACACCGTGGTCCTGCGTGGCGTTTGTGTGCCCACCAGGGTTCGGGATGGTGGCATAGGTAAAACGGTCGGCACCATCTGCCCCGGTTAGGATATCGTTGCCGCCGTTCCCTTGAATGACATCATCTCCGCTGCGTCCATTGATGAAATCGGGGCCCGAAGTTCCCTGGATGATATCGTCTCCGTGTGTTCCCATAACGGATGTGTAATCTACAGATCGGCTATTCTCTGTCATGCTATGTTCTCCTGAAAAGGCAATTGCATTAATTTTCGCATTAAAAAAACGTATCTTTACGGTTTTTTTATGAAAATAACACGCAAAAAGTGCATCAGGGGTGCATTTTGAACAATAGCAAGAGGGCGCACGCTACCGGCAGGGAGGTATGCGACGCACAGCCACAGCGTGACGGTACCTGAAAGCGGGGCACTCCTCCATACCCGGTGCGCCTCATGACACCGTTTCCCCTGTTACATTGTCCGCTGAACGATTTTCTTTTTAATGTCAGCGATGGCTTTGGCCGGGTTCAATCCTTTGGGACATGTGTTGGTGCAGTTCATAATGGTATGGCACCGATACAGCTTAAAGGGATCTTCGAGCGCATCCAGGCGCTTGCCGGTGGCTTCATCGCGGGAGTCATTAATCCACCGTGCAGCCTGCAACAGAACCGCCGGACCTAAATAACGATCGCCGTTCCACCAATAGCTGGGGCACGAGGTTGTGCAGCAAAAGCACAAAATACACTCCCACAAGCCGTCTAACTTGGCGCGATCCTCGGGTGATTGCAGCCGTTCCCCTGTGGGCGGGAAGGGGGTATCGGCCTGCATCCACGGTTCAATCGACGTGTACTGGGCGTAAATATGGGTCAGGTCGGGCACCAAGTCCTTGACCACCGGCATGTGGGGCAGGGGATAGACATTGACATCGCCCGACACCTCGGCAATGGGTTTCAGACAGGCCAAGGTATTGGTGCCGTCAATGTTCATCGAGCAGGATCCGCAGATCCCCTCCCGACACGAGCGGCGCAGGGTCAGGGTGGAATCCACCTCGTTTTTAATTTTCAGCAACGCATCCAAAACCATGGGGCCGCAGGCGTCCAGGTCGATTTCAAAGGTATCTAAGCGGGGATTTTGTCCGCTATCGGGGTCAAAGCGGTAAATCCGAAAGCGTTTGATGTTCCGCGCCCCGGCAGGTGCCTTAAACACCTTGCCGTCGACCACTTGACTGTTGGGGGGAAGGTTGAATTCAACCATGGTCTGTCTTCCTTTCCGTCACGCGAATCTATTAGTAAACGCGTTTTTGCGGCTTGATATACTCAACCTCATCGGTCAGCGTGTAGGTATGCACCGGGCGATAGTCCAGGCGCACGGCGTAGCGATCATCCACATAGGCCAGGGTGTGCTTCATCCAGGTGGTGTCATCGCGCTCGGGGTAATCTTCGTGCGCGTGCGCCCCACGGGACTCCTTACGCGCTTCGGCCGAAACCAATGTGGCACTGGCGCAGGCCATCAGGTTTTCTAGCTCCAGTGCTTCAATCAGGTCTGTATTAAATACCAGCGAGCGGTCACTGATACCGATATCCGGCATTTTGGTCGCAATGGAGGCGATGTTGGACACCCCTTCTTTCAAGGATTTCGAGGTGCGATACACCGCCGCGTCCAGTTGCATGGCGCGTTGCATATCCAAGCGCAGATCCGCCACCCGCTGCGAGCCGCGTGCATGCCGGGTCCGGTCCAAGCGTGCGATGGCATTTTGTCCGGCATCGCGGGCCAACGGCCGATGCTTGGCACCGGCTTTTACCACCTCTTTCGCCCGATGAGCCGCCGCCCGTCCAAACACTACCAGATCCAGCAAGGAATTTGTGCCCAAACGGTTTGCGCCGTGCACCGACACGCAGGCCGCTTCACCCACCGCCATCAGGCCGCCGCAGATGTTATCGGGGTTGTCTTTGGTTGGGCGCACGACTTCGCCCGTATACACGGTGGGAATACCGCCCATATTATAGTGCACAGTGGGCAGCACCGGAATCGGTTCACGCGTTGCATCGACCCCGGCAAAGATTTTCGCGGTTTCGGTAATTCCGGGCAGGCGGGCATGCAGAACCTCGGCCCCCAGGTGTTCCAGGTGCAAATAGATGTGGTCCGACTCCCGTCCGATGCCGCGTCCTTCGCGCACTTCCATGGTCATGGCGCGGGACACCACATCGCGTGACGCCAGGTCTTTGGCGGTTGGCGCATAACGTTCCATAAACCGTTCACCGCCGGAGTTGGTGAGATAACCGCCTTCGCCGCGTGCGCCTTCGGTAATCAAGCAGCCGGAGCCGTAAATCCCGGTCGGGTGAAACTGGACAAACTCGTGATCCTGCAGCGGCAACCCGGCCCTCGCTACCATGCCGTTGCCGTCGCCGGTGCAGGTATGGGCCGAGGTGCACGAGAAATACGCCCGTCCATAGCCCCCCGTGGCCATCACCGTTTGATGGGCTTGGAAGCGGTGCAGTTGGCCGGTGGCCATATCCATGGCAACCACGCCCAAACATTCGCCCGTGGTCGGATCCATGATCAGATCCAAGGCGAAGTATTCAATAAAGAACTCCGCCTTATATTTCAGGCTCTGCTGATACAAGGTGTGCAAAATGGCGTGTCCGGTGCGATCGGCGGCAGCACAGGCCCGTTGTACGGGGGCTTTGCCGAAATCCCGCATATGTCCGCCAAAGGGACGCTGATAGATTTTGCCTTCGGTGGTCCGTGAAAAGGGCACCCCGAAATGTTCCAATTCATGCACGGCAGGAATGGCTTCCCGGCACATGTACTCGATGGCATCTTGATCGCCGAGCCAGTCCGAGCCTTTGACCGTGTCATACATATGCCACTGCCACTTGTCTTCGGCCATATTGCCGAGAGCCGCGCCAATGCCCCCCTGCGCAGCGACGGTATGAGAGCGGGTGGGAAACACTTTGGTGATGCACGCGGTTTTCAATCCGGCGGCGACCATGCCAAAGGTGGCGCGCAATCCGGCCCCGCCGGCCCCGACAACGACAACATCATAACGGTGATCTGTAAACTCATACGCGGCCATAATGGTTTAGCTCCCGATTGCGATCTCAAGTATGTTCACAACAGAAAAAAGAGCGAACAGCGTGGCTAAGAGTTTGATGAGGATCAAACTGACGGTTTTCATGGCCGGACACTGAACGTAATCTTCAATCACCACCTGCAAACCCAGGTTTGCATGATAAAAAATGTTCACCATCAGCGCGATCATCAGAGTGGCGTTGATGGGGGACGCCATCCACGATTTCACCACAAAATAATCGGATCCGACATGGGCAGCGAGTGACACCACAAACCAGATCATCAACGGAAACATGGCAACCGCTGTGATGCGTTGATGCCACCAGTGATGCGCTCCGGCGTGGGCCGAGCCTAAGCCACGGGCTTGAGAGAGGGGAGTCCGCAATGTCATCGTGTGTTTTTCCTTTTACGCGCCAACAATCCTTCTGACGTGAAACTACATCATCAGACCCAACCACCAGGTTCCACCGGTCAGGGCCAGAGCTGCCAGCAACACGGCGATGCCCGAAATTTTGATTTCAGCAATTTCAAACAAGGCACCGGCATCCCAGAACAAATGCCGGATGCCGTTGCACATGTGATAGAACAGAGCAAAACTCCAGCCGCCCAACAGCGCAAGTCCAATGGGTGTGCGTATCAGATCGATCGCAAAGGCATATGTCTGAGGGCCGCTGGCCGCCGCCCACAGCCAATACATAATGACAAACGTTCCCGCAACCAAAGCCACCCCGGCGAAGCGATGGCTGATGGACATCATCATGTGCAGTCTAAAAGCGTAGATCTGCAGGTGAGGGGAGAGGGGCCGCGTATCTGCTTTCATGTGTTCAGCCTCGTATCGGTTCAGGTGCGTTGTGCGTTCATGTGTACAAAAACTTTAGCAGACACGACCGCACACACCACAAAAGAGAGCAAACAGAGTCACGAGCACGGCTCTGACCTGATCACTCCATATCGTACTTATGGAAGGGCGGTGTAACGTGTTGTTTTCCCTTCTGTCAACGGGTGTTGTGTTTGCGTGCCTGTGTGCAGACGGTGCGCGGTTCCATTGTCAGTCATGTTGTCGTTTTTGGCAATTGCCCGCCGACTTCGGCGGCGTTTTTGCGGTGGTGCCGTGTTGGGGCCTGTGTTCTGTCTCCATGCTCTGCACATAATGTGTGCATGCAAAAATATTGTGAAAAAAACCTTGTTTTATGTCTAAAATGCGCCATGGCGTAATGCTGAAAAAGCATGTCAACACATGGTGTGACGCACGTGGATGTTAGGCAAAAACTCAGGGCCGCCCAGACATGTTTTGTCAAACCCAGACATATTTTTTCACAACGGACCTATATGCAAAATCCGGCGTGTTCTCTCGTTTTTAAAAACTCTATCCGCTGTACCCGACCCACCATAAATGTGTTGTGGGAAGAGAGGACGAAAATAGGATTCGGATCGCACTTGTCTTTTTTGTCGCCTGTCTTTTTTGTTTTTATAGCTTGTCTGTGCTGCCCCGCATCCGGCACGTGGCACGTAAAAAGTGTAGTAAAAAATAATGTAAAATTTTTACGCGCATCTGACCGTGCACACACAAAATGATGTATGCAAACATAAAATAAACTCATCGTTACCGATCATATGTCCCGCACCCCTGATCTGTGTAGGGATTGGCCCAAATACGCACAGCGCTACATTTATACGTAAACATTTTGTCAAGAAAATAAGATGAAAATATTTTTATCCTGGGTTTCATTTTCCCTCTTGCCGTCTGTGAAAAACACCCTTACTCCTCAATCCGTTGGCGGGGGATTAAGGTTCCCTTTCCGACGGAGGTTTAAACGCCTTCTGAGGTTTTCCGTAGAGGTGTTTCTGTCGTTTCCCATTTACGTGGGAATGCGAAACACCTAAGGTGCACCGGTGCTTTATGCTTATCCTCCGTCAACCGTCGTGGGCGGGAGGGCAGTGAATAGAACACTCAACTTCCGCCTCCGGTCGATCGGTATGGGCGGGACCATGGGAAATAAGCTGCATTCGGTATTTCTGACTACGGACAGCTATACTGAACGTTTAACCTCCTGCCACCCGGGGCGCACGGCTCCGGTGGTACCCACCTTGTGTACCTGAACCCGTCCGGGTTTAGGAAACCCCTATAAACCCGGAGGAGGGGGAATATGCAGTACAGACGGTGTCTTTCCCAAACAGATATTCCCGATCCGGCGTTATGTTGATCATCTGGGTGTGACACCTGAAAGGGGTATGTTCAAATGGAATAAATTTCTGAGATTCTGCGCAATATCACGAATATAATAATCGGCATATAAGATATTTTATTAAATAACCCTCTTGTTAAATAGCCTTCTGTGTATTGCGTCGTGTCCTCTGACCCGTCATCGGGTCCGTTCCTTGTATTTCGGCTGAATATATTACGGAAACTTATCTTATGCCTGATATTCATTATGAATTTTCTGCTGTATGTCTTCCTCCGGGGACGGTGGCGCCGGGGATGGCACTTCCGGTATCGGGACAGGAAATCCCACCCCAGGAAACTCCACCCAGAGCCACCCCGAGAAAAGTAGCCATTTTTGTCACGGTCAAAGGGTTATTGTCAAACAGCATTTAAAATTGAGCCAGTATAGGCACGAGAAATTGAGCCAGTATTTTGTTGAAAGAAGCCCACCGA